>CABHPQ010000875.1:42313-70478 GCA_902168405.1 Peromyscus aztecus | reverse complement strand
GGTTCTGTGTTTCTTATTTATAAGACAGTTGGTTACATCTACAGGCCGAACACACCATTCTGGTATCCAGATTGGTTTCTCAGCACCTGGAGGGTATACACAAACTGCCCCCCTCACCCTAGCCAATAGCAGTGCCAGGGACTGCCATGTGCTTGTGGAAAGATCCTTCCACCTAACCAGAACCTTAGAGGGAGAGGGGCCCAAAAAATGCCGTTGAGCAGCAGTATGCCCATGAACATCCACAAGCAAAAAATTTAAAATAAATAAAGTAATGGAAAGGAGTAATTGTGGTCCTTTTACATCCCTGTACATCTCACCTTCTTTTGTTTTTTGCAAATAAGTCTTTAAATGTTTATGTGCTCGTTCAATTATCGTTTGTCCTTGAGGGTTATAAGGAATGCCAGTTTTATGAATTATATTCCATTGTGAACAAAATTTCTGAAAACTTTGGCTGGCATAAACTGGCCCATTATCTGTTTTAATACACTGTGGAACTCCTATATAAGAGAAAGCAGCCAAAAGATGTTTAATTACATCTTGTGCATGCTCCCCCTTGTGAAGGGTGGCTACTATATAATGAGAATATGTGTCCACAGACACATGTACATATGATAAAGTTCCACACTTGAAATATGTGTGACATCCATTTGCCAGATATCGTTGGGACGTAGACCACGAGGATTAACACCTAATGATGGTACATGAATAAAAGGAGCACAAGTGGCATAAGTAGATACAATTTTTAAGGCCTCAGTACGAGTACAGCCAGTATGATGCTGTAAAGTTTGCGCATTGAGATGGAATTTCTGATGCAATTGAAATGCCTGATCAAAGGTGGTGACTACACAAGTGAAATGAGTAGCTACATCTGCAGTGGCATTGCCTTCTGCAAGTGCCACTGGAAGACCAGAGTGTCCTCGAATATGGCCCACAAACACAGGATGTTTTCTAGCCTAAATTAACCTTTGAATGGTCTGTAATTGAGAATGTACTGCGGACTGTTTTCCAATGTATGGAGTGGTTTCAATACTATGCATCATTTTGGCCACATAGCAACTATCAGTATAGACATTTATAGGTTCTAAAGAGTAAACTTGCAAAGCCAATTGTAAAGCTGTAATCTCAGCTTGTTGTGCAGACATGGAGGACACTGCTACCCGTGTCACCTCATCCCCACTGATGGCCACAGCAAAACCTCCTTTAGATGCATCAGTAAAAATTAAATGAGCACCCTTAATAGGTTCCTGTTTTACAATATGGGGAAAAATAAAACTACACACTTTAAAGCTTTCTATAAGTTTATGCTTTGGATAATGATTATCTATATAGCCTGTGAAGGTACACAAGAAAAGGCACCAAGCTTCATGTTCTCTTTGCAAATAAGTTAACATTTCTTGTGTATAAGGGAGTACAATGCACTCAGGAGATTTTCCAAATAAGGATTCCCCCATATATTTAGCTTTCCATAGGAGTTGAATTACTAATTCATAATATGCATTCAAAGTTTTAGATGGGGATGCAGATAAATGCACCCAAAATATGGGCCCTGTTTGCCAAAATACTCCCGTAGGTGAAAATTTAGAGGGAAGAATTAGTAATAATAAGGGTTTGGTATAATCTATTTGTTGCACTTGGAGTTCTTGTAGTGCTTGTTCTACCTTTCCTAAAGCAGCCTTGGCTTCTGCTGATAGGGTCCTTAAGGAAGTCGGAGAAGAATCTCCTTTTAAAACATCATAGAGAGGCTTGAGTTCTCTGGTGGGTATTTGGAATGAGGGGCAGAGCCATTGAATTTCTCCTAAAAACTTCTGCCAATGATGCAATGTCTTTAATTCTGCAATATGAAATTGTAATTTCTGTGGAAATATCCCTACAGAATTTATAATGTATCCCAAATACTGATAAGAAGCCATATTTTGTACCTTTTCTGGGGCAGTCACTAATCCTGCAGCTGCAAGTGCTTTTTGCAAATCTGCATAAACTTGTAATACACAGTCTTCGGTGGATGCTGCCAATAATATATCATCCATATAATGTATAATATATACATATGGAAACTTTGCTCTAATGGGTTGTATGGCTTCTGCAACATACATTTGACACATAGTAGGGCTATTAGCCATTCCTTGAGGTAAAATAACCCAATGATACTGCTTATATGGTTCTTTATAATTAATAGAAGGAACAGAAAATGCAAAACGCTGGCAATCTTGCTGAGCCAAAGGAATGGTAAAAAAAGCAATCTTTCAAATCTAGCACTATCATATGCCAATCTTTGGGAATAGCAACTGGACTGGGAAGGCCTGGCTGAAGAGTCCCCATTAACTGCATAGTGGCATTTACTGCACGTAAATCTTGTAAAAGTCTCCATTTTCCAGACCTTTTCTTGATAACAAAAATAGGAGTATTCCAGGGGGACATGGAAGGGACAATATGCCCTGCCAACAACTGTTCCTGCACTAACTCATGGGTGGCCCTCAATTTTTCTGGTGGTAAGGGCCACTGATCTACCCACACAGGCTCATCAGATAACCAAGTAATAGGTGTGGGAGAAGGCCGCACAGCAGTGACCCATACTAAAAATGCCCTAAGCCTCTCTGATCTCCAGGTAGTCTGGTGACCTCATCGGCAGCAGTAAGAGCAGCAACACAACCCTGCTCTGCCTTTCCCAGCCCTTTTCCTGGTGTCCATCACATATCCATCATTATGTTATTAACAAATAGATTTTCTCCCTTTAGAGCTTGAGTAGTGAGAACCGCTCCCATAGTTTTTAACACATCTCTTCCCCACAGGTTAGTAGGTAAACCAAATACAACATAAGGTTGAAAATGTCCTTCATGCCCCTCCTGATCACTCCACTTCAATATGCAGGCACTTTTCTGTGGTCTGGTCTGTCCTATACCCTGTAACACTGCTGTATGTTTTACTTTCGTTTTCTGCAGCCGCCGTTGTAATTCTTTAATCTCTTTCTCTAACTGCTCCTCCTCATCCAACAACTCATATACAGATTCAAGGTCACTCTCATCATCCTGAACTGCAAGTTTCTTGAGGGGTTTCATAGCCTTCTCTTCCTCTTTTTCCCCTTTTAAAGATTCATTAGTTTCAGCTTCCTGGGCAGTGGCAAAAGCCTGCTCACATTCTGCTAATTGTTCTTTCACTTTCACTTTGACAGTTAATAGTGCATCCTTTACCAGCCTCCAAAGAGAAAAGGCTGCAATAGGAAAGTTCTCTGGTCCCTTATCCTGAAATACCTTTTGTAGATCACGTTTCACCTGTTCCCAATCAGGGATATTCAACCCTCTTCCTGTCAGAAACCATGGGCTAGCTTCATCTATAGTGTCCACAAATGTGAGTGCGGTACTAGACTTAATACCTGTTCCTTGTTTCTGCAACAGCTCTCTCAACTCAGTGGCCAACTGAGCCTTAGCTGTGGAATTTCCCATGGTATGTACCCTATTTTACTCTGTTACATCCAATCCTCCCCCTTCCTTTGTGAAGGTGAGCCTCTTACGCTTACCCCTCTTTCCAAGTCTCAATGGAACCTCCACTTGCCGCAACCTGCACAGCCGGGAACCGAGAGCTGGCGAGGGACGCTGAGGTTAAACAGCACTCAGGACACACTGTGGTTCGTCATTCAAAGAGAGCTCCTTTATTGACTATCCATCAGCCTTATATACCCTGCTACTTCCTACTCTCCATGGGGTCAGGGTATGTTCCTCAGGTTCCCATCTGCATCCCAGCAGCTCAGCCAAACAGGAAGACCGCAAGCAGAGAGCTGATTCTTGAAACAATGTTCCAGCAATAGCTATATCATAAACATCCTGGGACTTACTGACCACAGACAGGAAAAGAGGAAGGACAAAAGGGCACCTTAGGGCAAACAGCCTATGCACAAGGCCTGTTCAGCGCCTGCTGCCAACAGAGTAACATGCTAAAACCAATGTTTCCTGGAAATGGAGAAGAGCAGACTGTGAAGATGACAAAGCAGCTGTTTTTCATGACTTACACAATTGTGTCTCCTCTCTCTCTCTCTCTCTCTCTCTCTCTCTCTCTCTCTCTCTCTCTCTCTCTGATCTAACTATATAGCCCTAGCTGACTTGTAACTCATTATATAGACCAGGATGCTCTCAATTTTATAGTTCTCCTGCCTCTACCTCTGCCTCCTGAGTACTAGGAGCCACCAAAGTGGCAACCTATTCTGACCTGTTTCTGTCATATCTATCACTTCAGTAAAATTTTGTAAACTTTATAAAAAGTTTCTTAAATTGGAAAATTCTAAGATTTTAAAATGTTACCTAATAAAAACATTTTAAATAGTTGACATGCATTATCCTTTGTTTTGGATAGCCTTTGGTTTGAGAGTTTTCTTTTTCAAGCATTTCCTTGGGAAATGAGCCTCAGAAAACCTAACAGCCCATATTCACTTAGTAAATAATATAATTGGAATTTTTATGCATTTAGGATCCCAGAACATACTCTTCTGAGAACTGCATTTAGAGGCTCTTAAAAACCTCTTTTACTCCTATCAGAGTATGATGTTATAAGACTCCTCCCACTTGGAACATGCTCTTCAGCTCACCTTATGAAACTAATTTCTATTTGTCCTTCTGTTTTGTTTCAGCTTAATAATACATAAATCAGGGTTCATCCTTCATCTGTGCTTGCAGACTCAGGTGCTCCTTTCCCAGCACTTATATGATTTTAATGGTCACATGTCCCCATGTGTGTGACCACTGATTTCTTATGTATTGGCTTCCCAAATAGAATTAGCTCCATGAGGACAGGACATTGCATCTAGTTTTGCTTAACCATATAGGCCCAGTTCTTTGAAGAATATATTATTGAATAAATATCAAACTCCTAAACAAACTTTATGATTCAGACATATGGATCAATCACTATATGCTCTCAATGCAATTATATCACCCTTCTGGTCTTTGTCTTTCCTAAAATCTAGTGTTCCAGCTTCTCTAGAGACATCAGGGAAAGCAATCTTGGTAATACAAGCCAGCATACTTTTCAAAGACAGAGGAGTTCCTTGCCATAGCGAAAGACAAAAAACAGCCCGTCTGGTTATTGTTTTGTTTTATTTTGTTTTTTAATGAGGCCATGTGGTCAAGGTTGATCCTAAGTAGTAAAAGAGTAGTATTCCCAAAGCCAGGGTTGGTTTTCTGTAAATTTCCCACTCATTTAGACCTCTGCTTCTGAAAAGAAAAAGATGCTAATTGCAGAGAGAACATGAGGGTGCAAAATGCTGCATTCTGAACTCATGTGTAATGCTCAGGGGAGGGAAAAAGAAAGCATCACCCACTTTGCTGATGTTTTAGCATTCAAACCCCTCTGACCTGATTACTCAAAACCAAGGAAGAGAAAGTGGTTTACCAGCTTTACTTTTAAATAATTCAATTCAATGAAATAATAAATAAATGTAGTAAAACATCTGTTTTTTTGAAAGCTTCTCTGATTGTCCCATAAAACAAAAATCACTGTACAGTGAGTAAAAGTGGTTTCACATCCACCGTGAGCAAAGTTAGACATCCAGGCACAGGTCAGCCTGCTTAGGAAGCCATTTTAGCCAATATGTCATTTGCCTGAAGACCAATGATTTCCCCCTAGATGAACACAAACAAAATATCTGTTTTGTTTTGTTTTGTTTTAACTTGCCAGACATATGTATTTGCCACTAACAAAAACACTATTCCATATAATTTAATAAACACAAAAAGATTTGGCAACGTTCAAAGAGCCTACATAAGAATTTTGTCTTTTGTCTTCTGTCACATCATCATTAATGGCACTTGAAGATAGACCCTTGCACTGTGTTTTTCATTTCTTCATGTCAGCTTTATAGCATACCTAGACTGAAGTGAAGGGGATTCATCAAAGACATCAGAATTCCACATTTCCCTTCCCTGACTGCTCCCTGTCTCCTCTGATACCATCCCAGAGATCTAAGGCCCTGTGTGCCTGGCTACCCTTCCCTCATTATCTGCAGCCTGCTCTCATCTGCTGCTGACTAGGACTGCTCTTTGTTCTTCAGTTCTTTGCCTTTTATTCTCAGAGCCAAGTATCAATTCTGCTCCAAATGTGCAGAATCAAAAATCACATTACCAATTCTTTTTTATTATGCTGTCTGTCTGTTTTTTTAAAGTTTCTTTTATTTACATTGACTCTTTTTCATATTTAAAACACACATACACACACAAATTTACTTTCAGAGGTCTGCACCCTTTGATCCTTCACAAGATTGAAGAAAATGCCTTTAGGAACTGCAGGCTCATATTTAATGGCACATACATATTTGACTTTCACTTCATCCTATCTTCATTCAATCATTCATATTTAATGTTACACATACTTGACTCCTTGACTTTTTTTTAAATCTCACATGCTGAATGGTGCACAATAAAATTAGTCCCAGATTCTACTATCCAGCAACTTCTCCTTATTTATCAGCATTGAATAAGCTATCTTTGCCATCTATTCATTAGCATTCAGAAGATTTAAGCCTCTTCTAATGTATAACCTAGCTGTGTTATTTACCATATTCTGTCAGTAACTCCTTTCTAGCGGGATCTGCTGTATAGACATAGATCATCTTTCGAAGCAAACTTCTCATGAATACCAGAGCTGCTACTCTTTGGCTACCAAGGTTAACTTCAACAAGGCTTGCTTCTTGGAGAGATCAAATGGTTTTCTGAATAACCCAACAATGACATCTCACAGCTAAACATCCTATTATAACTGTTAGTTCCTTCAATTCCCACTCTGAGAAACATTACTGTTTCCCCAGAAACATATGAAGACAGGAGATCTATGCCTTTAAGGAAAAAGATTGAGGATAGCCTCAGCTGATGTAAGGGTGTGTGCCAGCTAGCCACACTCTCTTTCCTGGTGTTTCAAGATTCCAGACAGGAGGCAATCTGAATTAGTGGCTTCAATGTGCTCCTTTCAGTACTACTTTTAAATATTGTTCAAATTCTGCCCACTGAACTCAATGAAGTTTGCTCTTGAATTGAGAATTCACACACACCAATAATCAACTTCCCCCAGGCCTCTTTGTGGCATCAGACTCAAAGCAACTCTGGCCTAGAATAATTGGCTCAGCTCAGGACTGAGCACAGACTACATAAAGTCAAAATATATTCTCTGGATACCAATGACCAGCATGGTGCCCCTGGACAAAGTGTTTCCAGCACATGCCTTCCTCCTGTGCCATGTTATTATCTCCTGGCATATTTCCATATGAGAATTCAATTTATGCTGTGGAGAAAGGAGATAAGGCAGAAGAAATGGGTAAGGTAACCTCAGACTTAAAATGTTCTCATTTCATTTAAAACAAATTATACTTTGAAAAAATAGATTGTTCATTTGGCAAAATGGGAGCATACAAAAAGAATGGGGAGAAAAGAGAAGAAATTATTGACTTTTTAAAAATCTAGGCTCTGAATAAAACACAGAAAGAATCCTATCTAATAATTTTATATATGGTTAGGAAGTGTCCAACCATCTTCTCTTATCTTACTTCTAATTGACTTGTAAGGTAGTAGGTTTTCTATGTGACTTTTCCATGCACATCCTATTTTGATTAATCATACTAAAATATCCTGTTTCTTCCTATCTCCTCACTGCCCTTCCTGTTTCTACCCCCAGTATTTCTCTCTCTACTTTTCTTTTACCTATCTTCTATTGTCTTCACCTACCTTAGTGCATCTCCACAATTGGCTCCTTTCTGGTTTCTTAACATCCATAGGTTCTTTAAGTTAAGCACAGAAATCAAATTATGTGAAGATAATATCCACAAATGGGACTATACTTATTTTTTTCTAATTATCTTTTCTTCTTTGGTAGATTTAACATAAAGAAATGAATAAATCTTCATTCATTATAAAGACATTATCTTCCTTCATAAGAAATAATATTCATTCATTTGATATAAGGACAATATCAAAGTTATTTATGTATACAGTTTATCTTGTTTTTTTTTCTCAAAAAAACTTGGCACAAATGTACTGCAAAGCCCAAGGAGACCATTTACAAGAACCTCCCCTAATTTCTATGTGAGGACTGCTCAATTCCAGAAGGAAGCTAAGATTTGTTAAAGAATAAGATAATTTTAATAAAACCATTTTAAATGCATGGGTTTTAATGTTTAGTCATCCACTAAACTAATGGTTGCATGAAATAATTCTGTTTGGAATTCACTTTGTTAAGTTATAAAATATATAACACAATTTACTACTTTTAGATACCTGTGATAATTAATTAAATATTCAGTATCCTGTTAGAATATCTGAGCTCAGTGTCCTAGCTAGCACTGCTTGGAACAAGTGTCTACAGCACTGACCTCAATTGCATCTACAAAGTAATCAGCTCTACAATCACCAGTCTAAGAATTCTCTAGAAACTTCAAATGGTAAACTATAGTAAGCAACTCAGAAAAAGAGTAACTATTGGTGTTAACTCATAATTTAGAATAAATTTCAGTTAGGAACATATACAATATAGTATATTCATGTTCATGCACCAAAGCCCAAACTATATTTAGTAATAATGGACTTAGGATTCATGAGTAGGCAAGCAAATAATTAGGAACTGCCTACTTCTTTTGTAGATCATGTCTTGAACTCTGCTGTACTTTCTATCTGGGGTGTCCCTCAAAGATCCACATGTTGAAGACTTGGTCCTCAGCTTGGAGTACTATTGAGAGGTGATGGAACATTTAGGAAGTAGAGCCTAGTAGGAATAAGTTAGATAATTAAGAGTTTGCTCTTGAAGGAAATGTTGGAACTCCATGTACTTTCTGTTTCTTCTACTTCCCAGCAGCCAATGAAGCCAGCATAGCCTTACCCATCACTTGTTCCCTTTGTAGTGTACTATGCTGCTAAAGTCTAAAGTAACAAGGTCACCAAATAAGATGTGTTCCAAAATAAACTTATCTCCCCTATAATTTGATTTATTGCAGGTATTTGGGGTAGGAACAGAACTCTAACATGTACTCTCCCAAAGTTAAGTAAAAACTTAGGTAAATACTTCTGTTTTGCTGTATTTGACAATTGAATTTATTTTCTTTTCCTCTTGGTATCTGAGTGAAGGAAGGGTACACACAATTGGTTATGGCTAGAAATATACACACTGTGAAAAGTCATTCCATTAATATCTTTAGGCGTGTCTTTCCATAGGAATTTCAAAATCCCTCCCCACCCATTCATTTAAATTCTTACTTTATAAAGATACAAATGCATTCATTTCTCAGCAAATTTATGACAATAACTAAGAACATTTCCCTAGATGTATACTTAAGACATCAGTAAGAATTTTCTCTTATTATTATTAATCAGTATACTCTTTTTATTGTTACTAATTAGTATATTTATCTTTATTAATATTACTTAGCATATTTTTCATTTTTATTTATTTATTTTTCTATTATCAGGTTGATACAGTACAAATTCTTATCCTAATAGTGAAATGTTTCACTGAGGCTTGCCCAGTAATTGAGTAAAACCAAACTTATTATAAGCCACAGTCATCCTAGGGTCCCCCCTGCTATGCAGCCTCCCTGGTTCTGTGGGTTGCAGTCCAATTATTCTTTGCTTTATGTCTAGTATCCACTTTTGAATGAGTACATACCATGTTTGTTCTTCTGAGTTTGGGTTACCCCACTCAGGATGATATTTTCTAGTTCTATCCATTTGTCTACAAACCTCATGATGTCATTGTTTTTCTCTGCTGAGTATATGTATCACATTTTCTTAATCCATTCGTCAGTTCACGAGCATCTAGGTTGTTTCCAGATTCTGACTATTACAAATAGTGCTGGTATAAACATAGTTGAGCATGTATCTTTGTGGTATGATTGAGCACTCCTTGGGCATATGCCCAAGAGTGGTATGGCTGGGTCTTGAGGTAGATGGATTCCCAATTTTCTGAGAAACCACCATACTGATTTCCACAGTGGTTGTAAAGGGCTGGGAAAAGGCTTTCCAATCAAATGGACTTAAGAAGCAAGCTGGTGTAGCTATTTTAATATCTAATAAAATAGACTTCAAACTAAAATAAAACAAAAGAGATCAAGAAGGGCATTACATATTCCTCACAGGAAAAATCCACTACGATGAAGCCTCGATTGCTGTGGGATGTTCTGTATGGAAAATGTGTTGCTAATAAAACATTGATTGGCCAGTGGCTAGGCAGGAAGTATAGGCGGGACTAACAGAGAGAATAAAAAGAACAGGAAGGCAGAAGGAGACACAGCCTGCCAGCTGCCAGCCAGGACAAGCAGCATGTGAAGATGCTGGTAAGCCACGAGCCATGTTGCAAGGTATAGATTTATGGAAATGGATTAATTTAAGATATAAGGACAGTTAGCAAGAAGCCTGCCATGGCCATACAGTTTGTAAGCAATATAAGTCTCTGTGTTTACTTGATTGGGTCTGAGTGGCTGTGGGACTGGCAGGTGAAAGAGATTTATCCTGACCATGGGCCAGGCAGGAAAACTCTAGCTATACTCGATTCTGAACATTTATTCCCCAAATACAAAGGCACCTACATTTATAAAGAAACATTACTAAAGCTTAAATTATACATCAAATCCCACACACTAATAGTGGGGGATTTCAACACACCACTCACACCAAAAGACAGATCTAACTGACTGAAACTTAACAAAGAAATAAAGGACCTAACAGATGTTATGACTCAAATGGACTTAATCAATATCTACAGAACATTCCATCCTAACACAAAAGAATATACCATCTTCTCAGCACCCCATGGAACCTTCTCAAAAATTGACCACATGCTTGGTCACAAAGCAAATCTCAACAGATACAAAAACATTGGAATAACCTCCTGTATCTTATCGGACCACCATGCCTTAAAGTTAGATTTCAACAACAACAAAAACTATAGAAAGCCTACAATCTCATGGAAACTGAATAATGCCCACCTGAAACACCAATGGGTCAAGGAAGAAATAAAGAAAAAAATGAAAGATTTCCTAGAATTCAATGAAAATGAAAGTACAACATACCCAAACTTATGGGACACTATGAAAGCAGTGCTAAGAGGAAAATTCATAGCTCTAAAAGCACACATAAAGAAGATGGAAAAATCTCATACCAATGACTCATCAGCACAACTGAAAGCTCTAGGAAAAAAAAGGAACAAACTCACACAGGAGAAATAGATGCCAGGAAATAATCAAATTGAGGGCTGAAATCAATGAAATAGAAGCCAAGAGAACAATACAAAGAATCAATGAAACAAAGAGTTGGTTCTTTGAAAGAATTAACAAGATAGACAAACCCCTAGCCAAATTAACCAAAAAGCAAAGAGAGAGAGCACTCAAATTAACAAAATCAGAAATTAAAAGGGAGACATAACAACAGAAAATGAGGAAATCCAGAGAATCATCAGGTTATACTTCAAAAACCTGTACGCCACAAAATTGGAAAATCTGGAAGAAGTGGAGAATTTTCTGGATAGATACCACATACCAAAGTTAAACCAATACCAGATAAACTATTTAAATAGACCAATAACCCCTAAAGAAATAGAAACAGTCATTAAAAGTCTCCCAACCAAAAAAAGCCCAAGACCAGATGGTTTCAGTGCAGAATTTTACCAGATTTCAAAGAACTAATTCCAATACTCTTCAAATTGTTCCACACAATAAAAACAGAAGGAACATCACCAAACTCTTTTTATGAGGCTACAATTACCCTGATACCCAAACCACACAAAGATGCAACAAAGAAAGAAAATTATAGATCAATCTCCTTCAAGGACATTGATGCAAAAATACTCAACAAAATGTTGACAAGCCGAATCCAAGAACACATCAAAAAAATTATCCCCCATGACCAAGTAGGTTTCATCCCAGGGATGCAAGGATGGTTCAACATATGACAATCTGTCAATGTAATATACCATATAAACAAATTGAAAGGAAAAAAAACCCACATGATCATCTCATTAGATGCTGAAGAAGCCTTTGACAAAATCCAACACCCCTTCATAATAAAGGTCTTAGAGAGATCAGGAATACAAGGAACATTCTGAAACATAATAAAGACAATTTACAGTGAGCTAACAGCCACCATCAAATTAAATGGAGGGAAACTCAAAGCAATTTCACTAAAATCAGGAACAAGACAAGGCTGTCCACTCTCTCCATATTTATTCAATATAGTACTTGAAGTTCTAGCTAGAGTAATAAGACAACGAAAGGAGATCAAGGGGATAGAAATTGGAAAGGAAGAAGGCAAACTTTCACTATTTGCAGATGATATGATAGTATACATAAGTGACCCCAAAAATTCTACCAGGGAACTCCTATAGCTGATAAACTCCTTCAGTAAAGTGGCAGGATACAAGATCAACTCAAAAAAACAGGAGCCCTCCTACACACAAATGATAAAAGGGATGAGAAAGAAGTCAGAGAAACATCATCCTTTACAATAGCAAAAAATAATATAAAATATCTTGGGATAACACTAACTAAACAAGTGAAGGACCTCTTTGATTAGAACTTTAAGTCTCTGAAGAAAGAAATTGAAGAAGATATCAGAAAATGGAAAGATCTCCCATGGATAGGTAGATTAACATAGTAAAATGGTAATCTTACCAGAAGCAATCTACAAATTCAATGCAATCTCCATCAAAATCCCAACACAATTCTTCACAGACTTGGAAAGAACAATACTCAACTTCATATGGAAAAACAAAAGACCCAGGATAGCTAAAAGAATCCTGTATAAAAAAGCACAGGGACAAAGAACCAAACTAGTGAAAATACGTGAACTATGAACCAATAGCTGAGGAGCCCCCAACTGGATCAGGCCCTCTAGATAAGTGAGACAGTTGATTAGCTTGAACTGTTTGGGAGGCTCCCAGGCAGTGGGACCCAGACCTGCTCTTAGTTCACTGAGCTGGCTGTTT
The DNA here is from genome assembly GCA_902168405.1 of Peromyscus aztecus. NCBI lineage: Eukaryota > Metazoa > Chordata > Mammalia > Rodentia > Cricetidae > Peromyscus > Peromyscus aztecus. The sequence goes on along the minus strand of CABHPQ010000875.1, from coordinate 57,536 downwards.
GGAGCCTGGGGCCTATGCAGGAACACTTTGATCAGCCTGGGTGAAGGGAGGAAGGGACTGGACCTGCCTCGATTGAATCTACCAGTCTGAGCTGAATCCCCAGTGGAGTCCTTGACCTGGAGGAGATGGGAGGTAGGTTGGGGGGAGGGCGGGGGGGTGGTGAAAGGAGGGAGGACAGGGGAATCTGTGGCTGATATGTAAAATTAAATTAAATTATAAAATAAAAAATAAAAAAAGAATCCTGTATAATAAAGCAACCTCTGGAGGCATCACGATCCCTGACTTCAAGCTCTACTATAGAGCTATATATAGTAATAAAAGCAGCTTGGTACTGGCATAAAACCTGATTTGTGGACCAATGGAATCGAATTGAAGACCCTGACATTAATCCACACACATATGAACACCTGATTTTTGATGAAGAAACCAAAACTGTACAATGGAAAAAAGAAAGTATCTTCAACAAATGGTGCTGGCATAACTGGATGTCAATATGTAAAAGATTACAAATAGATCCATATCTCTCACCATGCACAAAACTCAAGTCCAAGTGGATCAGAGACCTCAACATGAATCCAGTTATACTGAACTTGACAGAAGAGAAAATAGGAAGTACTCTTGAATGCATTGGCACAGGAGAGCACTTCCTAAATATAACACCAGTAGCACAGACACTGAGAACAACAATTAATGAATAGGACTTCTTGAAACTGAGAAGCTTTTGTACGGCAAAAGACATGGTCAATAAGACAAAAAGACAGCCTACAGAATGGAAAAAGTCATTCACCAACACCACATCTGACAGAGAACTGATCTCCAAAGTATATAAAGAACTCAAAAAACTAGACATCAAAATACTGAAAAATCCAATTAAAAAATGGGCTACAGAGCTAAACAGAGAATTCTCAAAAGAAGAATCTCAAATGGCTGAAAGATATTTAAAGAAATGCTCATTATCCTTAGTCATCAGAGAAATGCAAATCAAAACAACTCTGAGATACCACCTTACACCTGTCAGAATGTTTGTGATGAAAAACACTAATGACAGTCTATGTTGGTGGGAGTGCAAACTTGTACTTAGCAAATTTTTAAACATTGGTCTTACCTACCATATTTGATGCTTGTCATGGGCTTGCAAACAATAACAAGATAAGGAAAAGTTGACTTAACTTGACTTACAAAATCGCCTGGTATCTTATTAGCTTAACTTCTGACTAAAGCCTTGGTGGGTAGAACATCATCCATTTCCAATTCAGTGAGAAGTGGGAAAGTATCAGCTGAGTACCAACCAACTAGGCAGGTAGTGACCTGATTGTTTTTCTATTTTTAATTAAAAATTGCTTTCTATAGTCATTTTACATAAAAACAGATTAGAAACAAGTTGGATGATTGGAGATATTCCAACATGTACCTAAAAATGTGGTATTCTGCTGCTGTTTCTACAAATGTAATATTAAGTAGGGCATTCAAGTAATTATCTGGATAATTTAATAAAATCATGATACACTATCAAGGGGGAAGGGTAGGAAATGGGGAATGGAGATTCAAATCATCCACTAAAAAATCATTACTTCTGTTTTAATGACTATTAGTTTCCAAATGAAATGCTTCATTTAGATGATATGAATCTCCAAAGCAAATTTCAATGTGATTATGCCTAATTTTTATTCAAATGCTTTAAATAACTATAACATGTCTAAAAAGAGAGGGACTCTTATCTATGGAATCACAAGCCAAATTGTCTACATTATTTAGGTTTTTCTTCAGTGTCAGTTTTGCTTAAGTGTAAACCCTGCTCCCCCCCACAAAAAAAACCTAAAAGCTATGAAGCAAGGTTGGTTTTGTTTGAAATTCCAGTAGAGAGGCTTTCTCTCCCTTGGTCTTTCAGTGATACTATGTCATATAGATGATACATAGATATTAATACAACAAAGCAACCTAAAAATGGTTTATGAAAAAAAGCTGGAATTATTAGTACAGAGATTTTGGCACCATCATTTCACTTTATTTTAAACATGACATCCATATTTTCAAAATCCTATCCCCACATGGAATCTGGTAAAATATAAGCAAGACATCCAAACCCAGACATGTCTTTCTACCTGCTTGTTTAAAAGCTGCACGTATCAGCCTGGTATTACTAGCCAAGAAGATGAAGCCAATACTGGACAGAGGGTCAGCCCAGCCTGAAGACTACTGTCTTCACATGCATACAAATTGTTCTCTTTAAGGGAGCCCATACATCAAGTTTTCTTTAGAAGATATAACATGAAAAGTTGTGTCACACTGATCTATCCCTGAGTTCACACTCCTTGAACAGGTTGAATGAAGTAAAATAAACCTACCATCTGTTCCTGACACTTGTTTAATTTTGGAGAGAATCTAAAATTTGACTGACTCTGTAAGAGGAGCTGAGAAAATGTAAACAAAGCCTCTTAATTTAAAACTGACTAAAGGCGTGTTTTTCCTGGTTCCAGACAATCTGCTGTCTTCCAGCTGTGCTTGCTCCATTCAGCATCACTTTGAGCACCCTGGTGTCACATCAGAGAATAAGCAGGGTTGTGAGGAGATGAGTCTGTGCCAATCTGGCCTCTCCCATGGCATACAAATTAGTGCCCTTATGACAGCATTAATAATGCAGAGCACACAAGGTAGACGACTTGGCAAGGCCCTGAATGCACATCAACAGAGGCAGCCAGGACTCGCCAGCCTGACTGTGTCTGCACAACCTGACTGTCTGAAAGTGCCTGCTCTCCTAATCGCCAGTCTCCTTTCCCATCACCCTCAAGGGCTTCATGAATAAAGATGAAGGACAAACACTTTCTGTTCCCCTTTAGTACCTCAGCAGGTGCACACTTAATAAACTTTCTATTCTCTTTCGGTACAAATGACCTCAGAGATCCTCCAAACCCAAATCTGTCATTATTTTTCTCTTTACATCCACAAAAAAGTATGCCCAAGTTACTGAGGAAGAGGAGAAAGTTCTTGGATGACAATGTTACAGGAAGCAAATGAATCTCAAAGATGTGCAGAATGTCAACACAAAATACTGGGCAGTGACAAATATACCTTACTCCTTAGCAAGCCATCTGCGGTATTCAGTGAATGAAAAAGCACGAAATTTCTTTTTTATTCATGTGTTAACATGTGATAAGGAGTTCCTAGTATCTCCAACAAATGCCGACAAACATCTTTGGAAAGGAAATTTAGATTATATTAATGGAAGTTTCATCTAAAGGAACAGTCAGTACCAAATCCTGGCACCAAAATAAACTCATGCAAATTTTATATGTTGCCACTACTAGGCATAGGAAAAAGATGGCACTGTGGAGTGTTTGCACATTGTTATTTACAGTCAGATTGTAATCTTTAATAGATCCAAAATAATATTACAGCAGAAGGACATGAATGTACATGTGAGCCAGCTGGGAGTTAGATATAATTTTTAAGTTGTAACTGGCTAGAAGTAGGTTTATTCATGGGGTCCCTAGCTCCTTTCATTCCACAGAGTAAAACAAACAGGCTGTACTTGCTAAGCTTCTAAAATTAATGGATGATTTAACTCAAATGAAAAACTCAATTTCTGGTCTTTGTTGCATCCTGAGTTTTCCTGCCCCTTTCTATAAAGCAGTTGAGTTGGTTTCCATTCTATAAAATACATATATGGTATGCATGCACACATGGTCACATACACAATGTGTATGTTTATATATATATATATAAACATACATATATACATATATACACACATATATGTGTATATATATATATGAAATGAGAGAACAAATAATGCAATGCTAGTAGAAAAATAAATCAAGAGAGACAGAGTGAAAATGAGCTGTGTGCAGTTCATATGAGCATGTCATGCTGCTTCCAAGCCTCCTGTGAATCAAAAGAGAAAACTTGATTCTACAACATGCCAAAGTATTACCAGAGAAGATAAAACCTACCAATTCCTCAGAAGACAAACTTCTAAGTTTCCATCAATAGTAAACAGAATTTGCTTGTGTGATTTTTGCACAGGGGTGCACTGTCCTGCTGTTACACAGCATTCCAAGACTGTTCCTGCCTTGGGCTTTCATAGATGTTTCTGTGCTTTGTGGAATGTCCATCCTCATGTCAATCCCAGCTTTCTGTACTTTCTGATTGTAGTTTCATGCTGTGGGATGGTCTGTATGTCAAATTGCTCTGATTGGTCAATAAATAAAACACTGATTGGCCAGTGGCCAGGCAGGAAGTATAGGCAGGACTAACAGAGAGGAGAATTGAGAGAATTCTGGGAGGTGGAAGGCTGAGGAAGGAGACACTGCCAGCTGCCATGACAAGCAGCATGTGAAGATGCCGGTAAGCCACGAGCCAAGGTATAGATTTATGGAAATGGATTAATTTAAGATGTAAGAACTAGATAGCTAGAAGCCTGAGCCATTAGGCCAAACAGTTTAAATAATATAAGCATCTGCATGTTTATTTTATAAGTGGACTGTCAGACTGCCGGGACTTGGCGGGAGCTGGAGAGAAATTCTCCAGCCACAGTTTCATAATATCTCAAATGTCATTTCTGCTTCCCTGCAGGTTTCCTCAGCAACTCTACTTAAAACTGAAAATCTCCAATCTCATGCCAGCATAGATAAAACTTTTCCTTGACTTTTTTTCTGCATAGCACTTACCATCTTCTAACATGCAATAATTATTTTATTGATTGAATCCATAACCAGCAGTAGTTAGAATATAAGTTTTGAGAGATCACAATTTTTCTGTGCTGTTCACTGTGGTTTCTTGGAATTTGAACAGTACCTAGCAAATTTCTTGAATGAATGGTAAATCCATGTTTTCAGTATTATTATTGCAATAGTTTACCATGGTGAAGTAATTTCATAAGCCAATTGGTTCCATTATATAGAAATCTAGTGCTGTGTCTCCATCTGAGGTCTACAGTAGCTCTTAACCATATGCAGTCACACATTCTTTTGATACTCAAGAAAAGTAAGCCTTTAAGCACAGTTACCATGATTTGAATGTTTGTGTCCCCTCTAAACCCATGTTGTATGTTAATCACCAATGGAACAGTAGAAAGTGGTGGAGCATTTCATTCCACCAATCAGATTTTGGGTACTCAATAACACACATACTTATCCTTAGAATGTTTATAGAATAGTTTAGATGGCAGTGGATCTCAGTCTCTTTCTGGAGCCCAGCTGTGAATTGATTGAGCATTCCTAGACCCTGATGAAAAAGATTTAATGAGATGGAAAGAAAATACTGACTAGAAAGCAGATAATTAACTATTCCACAAAAGAATTTCATTCATTCCTTCATTGAGAGTCCTTCATACAGCAGGAGGTGTAATCCTACTGTTTAAAGCAAGAAGATAATCATTATGACTGTACTTTCTCAGGGTCCCAGAGAATAAGTCAGGAAGTTTAGATGAGAAATGGAGCTTTTTAATAAAAACTAGATGCTTTTCCAACACTAAATATAATTCTTCTGATCACTTGGTAAAAATGGTACACCTTTAAGTACACGTTCATTACATTGTTCTTACTGTCTCTTTAAGAAGAAAAGGAAACCACCCATTATTTATCCAGCTATCCTCCATAATAAGTAGTGGCACTCTCCAGTGCCTTAAACTGACCTTTTCAGAACCTTATATAGACCTTATGTTGTTCCCTGGGCAAGAGACTCCCAAAGAGACCACCAGAGACATGAACTCACCAAAATGCAAAAGCAAAGTTTATTGAAGCAATTCAAGCTGCAGCAGGGCCCTTGTCAAGCCATCCAACACAGTAGAGGCTCGAGGAGGTGCTCGTCCCTCTGCAAGCTCAGTTTTTAAAGGCAGAAACCATAAGGTTACATCATTTAGGGGTGCTAGTACAGGTACAATTCTGATTGGCTCAGGTTTTAGGGGCTTTTCAGAATTTCTGTTTTATCTTACTTTGTAGTTTTAACTGGTTGTTTGTCAAATTTTATAGATTATCTCCAGCATTGGGGCATTCTGAGGTTAATCAATTGTTACCAGATAGTCCTTCAAACATCCTGATTTTGTACTTTGACCATCTCTGGCCATTCTATGGTTAGTCAGTTGCTACCAGATGGCTCTTCAAACATCCTGACTTTGTCCTGGCACTTATGTCAGCAGCTCTGAGAATTTTGAAACTCAGGCCTGTTTCAAGCTTGGGTGAGGGGCTTGCTTGAAATGAGGGTGCTTTGGCTCTTCACTTATATATTCTTGGTCTCTATCTAAACATCTGTTTGTTAAGTCTTCTAATCTAAAATATTACTTTCTCTATGATAAACTACAAAATGCCACAAAAAAAGATAACTAGAGAAAATATAGAGAATTTATAAAACTAAATTTTAGATATACAAAAAATTAGGTAGTTTTCTTGTACAGTCTTTGAGAAATACTTAGACTAAAAATGTTTCATTATCTGAAATTCATTATTTTTGCCATGTCTGACAACTTTACTCCAATGACAAGTTTGTTTTCCCTTCTTAAGATATTAGAGTCCATGGGTGTTTAAGCCAAACCATTGGATCCAGGAAACAAAACATCCATGTGTGGAGAATTATCTCTCCTTTAACCAACTGTAAACCTTGATAAAATTGACAAAACAACAATTTGAGTGCTTGAGAAACTAATGAAAAATATATGGCTGTATTGGAAGTATTTATTCTTTGAATTGCTGACCTTTAAATACTAACATTTGAAGATTGATCCTAGAACTCTATGCTACAAGTAAAAGTTAGAACATTAAAACTAAATAAACAAAACCCACTAATAGCTTCACACTTTGGGGGCCATGCAGCTTTACCCCAAGCAATCTATTAAACAGATAACAGCAAGCTTGGGGAATGTGAGAAGGGAAAAATCAGAATTCTAAATTGTTGCCATGTATTATTTACACTATCTAGTTTTCAACAGCAACAACAAAAACATGACACACACACACACACACACACACACACTCACTCACACACAAATCAGTCCACATTCAGAAAATATCAAGAGAAACTCTCTGAATTCCTTCATTTGTTCAATAGAAAAAGCAACAATTATAAATATTTTCAAAGAACAAAGGAAATATGTTTGAAGACTTAAACTGTAGCAACAATAACAAGGAAATATATTTTTAAACAAAGAGCTAGAAATCAGAAGATTAATAGAAATTCTAGAGAGAAAAGTAAATAATGAAAACAAAAAGAAAAAAGGAAATGAAGGAGGAGGAGGGAAGAAGGAAGGAAGGAAGGGAGGAAACAAGGAAGGAAAGAATGAAGAAATTGCTAAGGGGTCAGGAATAGAATGATGGCTCCAAATGAACCAATATAAATAGTCTAGTCTGAAGAACAAAGAGAGAAGAAAAAAGGTCAAACAAAAATGTACAAACTTACTGACACGTTTAAAAAAGTATCAAGCCTACCACTAGCTATAAAAAGAGAGGGGGGCAGAGGTGGGATGGCAGAAGGCAGAAAAGGAGGGAAGAAAGAATAGAGAAAGAGAGAGATTTCAAAAGATAATTGTGAGAAATGTTCCAAGTGCTGCTTTTTTAATTAATCCATATATTAAATCTGAACCATTCTCAAGTAGGATAAATTAAAAGATGTTTGTACCTGCACCTACACAAACCATGCTCAAATTATCAAAAGCTAAAGAAACCATGCAAATGGCAGAACCCCCAAAATAGTGGAATTATGTTGTTTTTTATCCAATGCTAAGGAAAATAAATACTATCAATCAAAAACATTATATCCAGCAAAGTTATCTTTCAAAATTTAATGCAAAATATGTTTTTAAATAATTTGGTTTTAATTATGTGTATTTATATGTGTGTGTGCGTGTGTGTGTGTGTGTGTGTGTGTGTGTGTGTGTGTGTGTGTGTGTGTTTTGTGTGTATGTCTGTGTGGGAGGATGTGCATGTGAGTGCCAGAAGAAGATATCAGATGATCTGGAGCTGGAGCAACAGGCCATTGAGGGCTATCCAATATGGGTTCTGGGAAATGATCTCAGGTCTTCTGAAAGATCTCCTGACCACTGGGCCATCTCTCTGGCCCCAAGTAAATAAAACTCTTAGGAAACAAAAACTGATATAATTCTTTGCCTATCCAAAAATCTGCCTTAGCAGAAATTCTGAAGATCTTCATGCTGAAAGGAAATGACACCAAACAATAACTTAATTCTATCAGAACAGAAGAAAGGTATATGGTAATGTGTATAGGTGGATATGAGACATTATGACCTACACCCACACCCACACCCCCCCCCACACACACACGTGCGCACACACACTAAAAAGTCAAGGCTTATATTAATATGTATAATGTCTGTACATAAGTATATATATGGGTTGTACTTGATAAAAAAAAACATTTACCTTGCATGTGTTATAGGAAAACAGACTAAATGCTTATTGAAGTATTCTGTACTTACACTTGTTGATTTTTTCTATATCATGTGGCTTTTAATCAGAAATGGGCAGGATCAGCAAGATGACTCACTGACCTACTTTCTCTAAGGGGATAACACATTTACCAATATTCTCAGACTTGTCCCAATTTGGCACAATCAATGTGTCTTCTTTGTAAACAAGAAATCAAGTCTTGTATTCTCAGGATGGGAAATGGAATAAGTTTACTCTATATTTTCATGTATACACCATACATATATACATCCCAGTATCATGGTTATCTGTTTGACATTGATCAGACAAGGATGATGCTATATTCTTTAATCTCTAAAAAGGGCAAAGGTTATTGGTGTCTCTGGAGCTTTAGAATCATCTTTTCTTATTCCAAGTCTTGCTTTTTAATGTTTAGAGAACACTGCTGGCTTGAAATACGGCCACAGATGCCATTAGCGCATGGATGGCTATAGTCATTAAAAAGTTCACACCAAATGTGAGAGAGCAAAAAGAGTGACAACTGAGGTTAAAACCCTTAACACATAATTCTAACATTTAAGGAGTGTAAAGAGGCTAGGGAAATAGTTCAATAGACTGTTGATGCAGAGGACCTACATTCTATCCCCAGTATCCACATGATGGCTCACAACAGGCTGCTTCTACAGTTTCAGGGAATTTGTCGCCCTCTTCTGGACCCTTCAGGCACTGCAAGCATGTAGTGTACAGACATAGGTGTAGGTGAAACACTCATACACATAAAATAAAACAAATAAACACAGAGTGTATAGAACTAGATATGACAGAAAATGAAGGGCAAGAAGAGAAAAGAGGAAAGGAGAAGTCAGAGAAGTGAATGTACCCCATGAATTAAGTGAGGGTCATTCCAATGGCTATAAATTCTTTCCAGAAATATTGATTCTGTAATAATAAGCACAACAAAGCAGGAAGAAATGAATGATAGATGCTGGCTGACCAAGCAACACACGCTGAGAAGAGACACAAGAATAGTGTCTTTGTTCCTGGGACTAGTTCCAGGAACGAAATGCCATTGTTCCCTACTCCACAGCACAAATAGTCTCTAAGCAGATGGTTTCCATAGGTCTCCCCTCAGAGGCCTGAGACAAAGTACTGCTGCCTTCAAAATGAACAGCTTGAAGTGCAGTCCCGAGGTGGTGTGACAGAGTGGCCAACAGAGCCAAATTACCTCACCAGTACAAATATCCATTTGTCATACAAATGTTAAGGTTTGATATACTCACCGACCACACACACCTACTGAGACATTCCAAAGTCAGACAGAAGGTGGCTCTCCCCTGTCTTGACATTCAGGTACCTCTGCTTCTGCAATTTTATCACCAAGCAAAATGACAGTGCAGTCTTAGCTGTGACCATCTGGATGGGAAAAAATGGAACACATCAATTTATCCAAACTCCTACTTGGTAGGAAAAAAGTCTGAAGAGAAATTGAATTTTTCACCAAATTAAAAGATAACTATAATCTTCTATAATAGAACCAATAAAATAAAATTAGAAATTCTAAACAAGGTCTATTTCTTTCTTTTACTGAAGTAAAATAATTGATTTAAGAATAAAAGATGTATGGTATACAAATGACTATACACACACACACACACACACACACACACACACACACACATACATACTGAGGTATGTAAATAGTTCCTTGAGCAGGAAAAACAGAAGTGCTGTTCTTAGACTGGGTAGAGGAAAACACCAACAATCCTAGAACTCAGAAGGTTGAAGCAGAAGGATAGTGAATTCAAGGCCAGTATGGACTACGTAGCAAAATCCTGTCTTAAAAAACAAAATCATCTCTTTAAAGAGTTGAGTTTTATCAAAGGCAAGTGAAACTACTAAAGCATCTGTGTCCAAACAACCATACTGATTGGTGGCCATCAACATTTGGAGACAATAGATAGGTAGGAGAGTTAAAGAGACTGAGTTTTACATTATGGTTAAATAGGAGAATTAAGTTGTGGTATGCTATTGCAATGGATGGTGACCATAACATAGTAAATACTTCAGAAGGCTACAAACAAGGATCTTAAAATTCCATGATAGACTAGTCTTGGGCCTTTGCCTATTGCTGTGATAAAATATTCTGACAAAAGCCACCAAAGAGAAAAATGTTTCTACTGGCTTCAGGGTTCTTCATGGCAAGGAAGTCAAAACTGCAGGATCCTGAAGCAGTTTGTCATATCCCATCCACAATCAGGAATCAGAAAGGGATGAATGCATGCCCATGCTCATGTCCCTTTTGCCATTTACACAGTCCAGGGGCCCATCTAGGGAATGACGTTACTCACAAAAAGCAATTCTTCCCACCTCATCTAATGTAATCAAGATAATCCCTTTCAGCCATGCCCAGAGGCTCATCCCCCAGGTGATTGCAGATTCTATCAAGTTGACAGTTAACATTACCCATCAAAAAGTGATAAATATTTTAGGATATCTGCTATGTCTACCATGATTTAAACATACAAATATTGCACACTTGGGCTGAAACATCACACAGTACTTAGTGGTAAGTAACTATATTATAAAATGCACATAATGTTTAATTTTTGAATATCAAGATGTAAATTTTAAAATTGCAGCCTAATTCTTTTAGAGATAAAATGGAAGTTTCTTTCACAAATCAAATGATTCCTTGGTTATCCAATGGAATGAAGGTTGACAAGTACAAACGCAAACTTGTCCATCTCATGCCTGACTGAAGTCTTAATTGTAGAAGAGTCAGAACATGAGAAAAGGCCCGATAAAGGCTGCAAAGGCAAGTTCTGAAAGTTCATTCACATGGCCAAGGAGAAGAGAGAGTAGCAAACTTACCCTGGAAGGGTTTTTTTTTTATTTTGTATTGATTTAATTAGTTCTTTGACAGTTTCACACATATTTATAATGCATTCTATTTAACCTCACAATACTCCTATTCTTTGGTATCTCCTGCCTATCCTTGTCAAGCTCTTTCCAACCTACAAATCCTTTTTCCCTCCTACAAATCCTTTTCCAATATTCATGTCTTTTTGTTTTAGTTTTGATCCACATAGTTTAATTAAGAGTTCTTTGTGTGGCCATGAGTTTCAAACTACCCATTAGAGCCTTGTGGCTCACGAGTAGGTACACAACAAAGGTCAATGACCTCCTCTCTCCCAGGATCTTTCAGTAGCCCACATTTTATCAGGGATGGTTAGATCCCTAAAGACCATCTTCCACCCATGACTAACTGTTGACAGGGCCACTCTCATGCAGGTAACTGCAGTTGATTTGTGTTCATGGTAGCAAAGACTATGTGAAATTTTCCAACCCTTCTCATATCTCTTACATTCTTTGAAAGGTCAAATCTTGAGAAAAGAAACATGGTCCACAGCTGACAGCAGTCTCAAGAGAATTAAAAGTGTCCCAAGTCTGTGGCCACCTTAGTAAGAGGTTTCAGTGGCTAATTTCTGAAGCCATTTGGAAGTAGGATGGATTAAGTGGGTTATAAGGTGGGTGTTCTCATTCCCAGAGGAAGTAGGATGAGTCCTCTTTCCTCATTGTAGTATATTATACTTTTAGAACCTAGGCAAGGAGCTTGTAATTAGAAAAGAAGGCAAGCTAAAAAACACCTCAGCTGTCAGTGCCCAAACATCTATTCATTGGTGATTATTAAAATAAGAGTCAATAGTTCACAAAATCAAAACTTACGCTGTTTCCTATTCAAAATTATAATTTGATTTGCCTGAATCATTTCCTATGTTTGACACCTACTGCCTTGCAGAAGAGTTACAAATCTTCTTCTTGCAGAAGAGTTGCAAAGAGTTACAATAATGAGAATTACAAGAATAAGAGTGTGGAGGAAAGACTCATTAGCCACTGAAGCATCATTCCTAAGGTAGGATGTGTGATGGAGTGTAGGGTGTGGAGAAAAGACTCACTAACCACTGAAGAACCATTCCCAAGGTAAGATGTGAGATGGAGGGTACATGGCCCCAAAAGATTTGCATTGCTGTTCTCACTTAGCATCATTCCTCACAATCTCAAAGTACCTGCAGATATTTCAATAAGTGCCTAGATTAACAGTGTGTCATGAATGAACTCACTCATATTAACACAGAAAACAAGTCACTGGTATATGCAGTGACATAGACGGGGTTCTAAAGCATGAACTGAGCATAAGTGAAACTCAAATCAGTATAAACTGAATGGTTATATTCTTGCAAAGTTCAAATACAAGCAAAATTAACAAATGTTGACAAAAATAGAATGAGGGCTAACTTTTAATTACAGTGCAATTTAATCATAAAGCAACTGTCAGGACTTTCTGAGGTGATTAATATAGAAGTTGGTACACTTAGAAATATTCAGTATGCCAAGCCAGATGCAGTGACACATGCTGTTATGCCAGCATTAGGGAGGTAGATGCAGAAGGATCATCAGTCAGAGGCCAGACTAGAATACATACTGAATTCCCTGCCAGCCTGGAATATATAGCAAATTTATAGTAATATGTTGCCTCAAAAAGAATCAAACAAAAAGTGCTTTATACACATTGTGGAAATTGCCATAAACACATTTAATAAAAATTCTCATTTTTAAAAATGCATCAACCCAGATCCTTCAATTTAGCACAATTTTTTTTGTGTATGAAAACTTTTTAGGGCCAGTGGAGATGGCCCAGTAAGTAAAGACACTTGCTACCAAGTTTGACAACCTCAATTAGATCCCCAGATCCCACAAAGTAGAAAGGGAGATCAACTCCCACAAGTTGTCCTCTGATTTCCTCCAGACATGCACCATGACATATGTAACCATACACTCCCCACCGCACAAATGACTAGTTATTTTAGAAAATAACATAAAATCTTTTGAAAATGTACATATAAAGAGAAACATGTGCTAATACGGTAGGAACTGTCTCTTCTTGAAAGACTTAGCAAATCCTTTCCATTTCATTAAAGAACAAGTTTTTTCAAAACAATTTTTAACTGGACATCCTTCATAGTAGATTTCCTTGTAGATGGTCACTGGCATAATGCTTCTCACCATGGTTTTTCTTTCATAGCGTTTCATGCAAGTAGACTAGCAAAGAATTTAATGCTTCAAATTTTACTGTTTTTAGTTATGTCTTTTCTTAAAATCAACCCATGCTGTTACATCTATTCATATTATAGTCCTTTTTATTGATGAATGATGTTACAAAATACAGGTATGAACAACACTGGAAAAACTGTCAAAGACAAACTTGCTGGCATTTCCCATGCCCTTAATTATATTTCAATGCTGAGCTGCTCTTGAATAGCCTTCACCTTGATCAAATCAGCTATGCATTTTGAAATCAGTTGAATTCACTGAATTGAACTATTTTAGCTGCTTTTATTGTGTTAACATTCTTAGCAGATATTTCATTATTTTTTCCCAGGTCTTGCATGTTTCTCAATGCAAGCTAGTTGCACTTAAGTCAATCATGACCTCTATTTTAACTCCTGTGGATTATTATATAGGTGTGATAGTTTCCATTACATTAAATTTTAGGAACTATTCAAATATGGATGAAAATTATAATTCCCTATGTCTCTTTAAATGACTGCTAAAGTTTTAACTTTTATTGTTTGCAATTCTAAATGATTTGAAACTCTCAAAGCAATCATTACAATGCTTCTATTTTATAGATATTAACACTTTGGTGTAATTCACAGTGGCCCCTGATTGTTCCATTGACTATCCCTCTGTATATACTGGTTAAAATAATCTTCCGAGTCTTCCCTTTCTCCATAGCAAGAATTCATCTGAACATGCCCTGTGCATTAAACCTTCTCAGGTCCTTTCTCTTCCTGTACTGATCAATCATACTGATGATAAATAATTTTTGATTTTGGAGCTTAGGAGAAAATATGGTAGCAATTAGACAGTTTTCTGTAAATGTTTTGCTCCTACATCTTGTTACCTACTGAGCAGGTCAGCTGAACATAAGTTTTTCTTCCATTTATAAGGGGTCAATTCTACACATGTGGTGATTTTACTTGTGCCTAGTTTTCAAAACACACCTGCTGTTCCAAGTGAAACTTGGAAACACTAGCAAATGCTTTCATGAAATAAAGAAGGAAAATAATCTACCACTGCTTCCAGAGCTCAGTAGGGGCTCCAATATTTTACCTTATTTCAGAGACAAGAGTAGCCAGATCACAAATAAAGAATCAAAAGAGAAACACTCTGATTTGTTATGACCCATCTCTGTTGAGTAGATACAAGTCTCAATATTCTGAGATTCCTAGACTCAGTTGCCATGTAAACACAGCTGGAGCTTGCTCACAACTCTGGTTTTGTGTCAGTAAATTTCCTTAGTTATATTGATTCTCAAAAGGTCACTGAACCACATCTGGACCAAATGCCTTGTGCCAGCCACAGGCTCTGTAGTAGAGTTTTAGACATGGTTTTCAGAGACCAAATGCAGAGGGCAATGGGGTTTAATCCTTTTATGATTTTAGATGTGAAGAGTCATGACAAGATGTGAAGAAAAAATTTCACACAACTGGCAGGCTATCAACTTTCAACAAATTAGAAGAGTGAGTCCCAAAGTTGGCCAACTGTCTGATGAAGTTTGATGTCTCTTATTGCTTAACAAAAAAGGACCTGTCAGTTCTGGGGCGGGGTAGGGGTAGGAGAGGAACTATATCTCAGTGTCCTCTTCTGATGCTTTTTAAAAGTCATTATTTTTAATGCCTATGGGTGTTTTTTCTGCATATACATATATCTATCTATATAGATGTGTGTGTGTGTGTATGTGTGTGTGTGTGTGTGTGTGTGTGTGTGTGTGTGTGTGTGTGTGT
>CABHPQ010000875.1:13456-35905 GCA_902168405.1 Peromyscus aztecus | reverse complement strand
TATCCTGGTTTCCATTCTGAGGTCAGCACATCCTTAAAGTATATAGGCTGATTTAATTCTGTAGTTTTTTCTATTATCCAATGTCTCTCTGCAGCTGTTGTTCCTTTCTCATTAGCAATGAGAAAATTCAAAGTTAATAGAGCATTATGCAGTCTATTTCTGGGGGTTTTTGTTACCCCTTTCTGTTTATTTAGCATATCCATTGGAGTTCTGTTTGATATTTCTATAACTGCTTGACCTATAGGATTATGTGGTATACTTGTAATATGCTTTATATTGTAATAAGCCCCAAACTGTTTCATTTTAACAGAGAAATATGCTGGAACATTGTCAGTTTTAATTTGTGCAGGTATACCCATGATGGCCATAACGTCTAGCAAATGAGTGATTACAGAATCAGCTTTTTCAGAACTCAAAGCAGTTGCCCATTGAAATCCTGAATAAGTATCAATGGTATGGTGTACATATTTCAACTTTCCCAATTCTGCAAACAGAAACACATCCATCTGCAAGATTTCATTCCTCTGAGTACCCTTTGGGTTACATCCTGCTGGTAATGGTGTCTGATTGTAAAAGGAACAAGTCGGACATTTCCTTACAATTTCCTTGGCTTGTTGCCAGGTTATGGAAAAATCCTTTTTTAAACCTTTACTATTGACATGATGTTTTTTAATGAAATTTCGAGGCCTCTAGCACATTTCCTATCAATAATTTATCAATCTCATGATTACCTTGTGCTAGAGGGCCTGGCAGACCCGTATGGGATCGGATGTGAGTTATATATAAAGTATGACTCCTATTCCTGATTATATCTTGTAACTGAATAGATAGTGAAGTTAATTCTGACTCATATGGGATAAATTCTGCAGTCTCAATATGTAATACCACTCTTTCAGCATACTGAGAGTATGTTGAGAGGTTCTGAAAAATCCATTAATACCAACAGAATAGCATACAATTCTGATTTTTTTTAACTGAATTATAAGGACTTTGAACCACTTTACTTAAATTTTCTGATTTATAATCAGCCTTTCCTTGTTTGTTTGCTTCTGAATAAAATGTACGAGCTCCAGATACAGGTGCTTCCCGTACAAGTCGAGGCAAAATCCAGTCAGTTCTCATTATAAGATCAATTTTTTTCACTTTTGGGATATTTGCTGTTAATCTCTCCCAAAAAATTACTGCAAGCTCTTTGCCAAGGTTCACTTATTGCCCATAATTTTTCAATGTCCTCCTTAGTTAAAGGTACAACAATTTCTGATGGGTCAATTCCTGCTAATTGATGAAGTCTCAATTTTCCTTCCAAAATCAAGTCAGAGATTTTTTTTCCACATAAGTTTTTAACTTTTTACTCTGTTTATTTAATAGAAATATCCATTCCAATATGACATCTTCCCTCTGCATTAAAATATCTGTAGGAGAATGCCTAGAGGGTAAAATAACCAAAATGCAATTCAGCTTTGGATCGATATGATCCACATGTCCTTCCTGTACTTTCTTTTCTACCAAGGCCAATATTTTCTCAGCTTCAGGTAATAATTCTCTTGAACTATTTAAGTCCTTGTCACCTTCTAAGGTTTTGAACAAATTATTCAGTTCATCATTTTTTACCCCAATAATAGTTCGTAGATGAGAAATGTCTCCAAATAATCTTTGAAAGTCATTAAGAGTCCATAATCAGTCTCTCCTAATTTGTACCTTTTGGGGTCTAAGTTTTTGTAGCTCTATTTTATATCCTAAATAATTAATAGAATCTCCTCTTTGTATCTTTTCAGGAGCAATTTGTAATCCCCAACAAGGCAAAATTTTCTTTACTTCTTCAAACAGTCTTTCTAAAGTATCTGCATTTGAGTCAGCTAATAAAATATCATCCATATAATGATAAATTTTGGATGTAGGAAATTTTTTATGTATCACTTCCAATGGCTGTTGTACAAAATATTGGCACAGAGTTGGGCTATTCAACATTCCCTGTGGGAGGACCCTCCATTGATATCTCTTAACCAATTAAGAATTATTATAAGTAGGCACTGTGAAGGCAAATCGTTCTCTGTTTTTTTCTTGTAAGGGTATTGAAAAGAAACAGTCTTTTAAATTGATAACTATAAGAGGCCATCCTTTAAGTAACAGAGTAGGCTAAGGAATTCCAGATTGTAGAGAGCCCATTGGCTGAATTACTTTATTTTGCTCTAAATCTGTTACCATTCTCCATTTACTACATTTCTTTTTAATAACAAATACAGGAGAATTCCAAGAGCTTGTTGATTCTTCAATATGCTGAGCATTTAACTGCTCTTCTACCAGCTCTTCTAAAGCCTGGAGTTTCTCTGTTGTTAAAAGCTTAACCCATACAGGCTTGTCTGTTAACTGTTTTAAAGGTAGAGCTGTTGGTGTCTTTGGAAGATCATCAGTTGTTGTGCCCTGTTCTTGTACAATCTGGATGGCTGGTGACTACACGTTAGAATAATACCTTCTAATATTTCTCTCAGAAACATGTATTAGTTTATGATTTGTTTCTGAGGTTGGAGGGATGTTAATCTGAGTATTCCATTGTTGTAACAGGTCTTGATCCCATAAGTTCATAGCTATGTTAGCCACATATGGCTTTAATTTTCTTCTCTGTCCTTCTGAACCTATACATTCAAACCATCTTGCACTCTGTTTCACTTGAGATAATGTTCCAATCCTTAACATCTGAACATTTACCTCCTAAAGAGGCCAAGTTGGATGCCAAAATTCTGGTGCAATTATGGTCATGTCAGCACCTGTGTCTACCAGAACAGACAACAAAATATCATTTATTCTCATTGTTAATTTTGGTCCTTGTTCATTTATAGAAGTTTGCCAAAAATTTTTCTTTACACTTTCTCCTGAATTTTCTGTTCTCTCTGTCTCAGCTGTTCCATCACTCTGAGCAGCCTGGTTTATTCCAATGGGCATTTGGTTATTTAATTGCTCTGAGTAGGGATTTCTTCTATGACTGCAAGAAAGGTCTAAAGTGGATTTTCTGTGGGAGCCTGCCTGAGGCCTCTGGGAGTTTCCTGACCAAAGCAAAGCATTACCTTGTTAATTTACATTCATTGGTTCAAAGTTTACCCTTACCCTTCTGCATACTCCAGAAGAAAGGGGTATTGTGTTGCCATTGTTCCTTGAAGAAACATTGTTTCTAGGAATGCCTTGTTTACAGTCCCTTTTCAAATGGCCTTGCTTTCCACATGTTTTATCTGACATTCCTCAAACCTCTTGAAATTGCTTCTTCTACCCACATATCATCATGGCCATGAAACTCAACATTAATCGTGTCTCTAATCCAATCTTCCAAGGGTTCAGATCTTGCCTTTAATGGCCTGATTATTCTCTTGCATGCTGCATTCACATTCTCAAAGGCCAAAGATTCCATTACTATCTGGCTAGTTTCTGAATTCTGGACCATTCTATTTACTGCTGAAGACAGTCTTTGTAAGAAATCTATGAAGGATTCTTTTGGGCCCTGTATAATTTTTGTGAATGACTCAGTTTTCTTTCCTGCTTCCTCAATTCTGTCCTATGCATTCATGGCTGCCATCTGACATAGAATTAGGGTTTGCTTATCATATAAACATTGTCTTTGTATTTCAACATATTGGCCTTCTCCAAGAAGCTGATCCTGGAAGATTTCCACACCTCTAGCCCCCCATTGATCTTCTATAGTTTTAGCCTCATCTCTGAACCACATGCACCATTGCAGCTGTGCTCCAGATTCCAGGACAGCATTTACCAGCTCTTTCCAGTCCCAAGGAAAAATCCTATTACAATTTGACCAAGAGTTTATCATTTGCTTTACAAATAGGGAATGCATGCCATAAGATACTATTGCTTCCTTAAACCTTCTAACATCTAACATTTCAATTGGAGTCCAATTATTTTATACATTCACTTGACCAGGTAGCTGCTGTACAGTTACCAGATAAATTAAGTTTGATTGTTTGAAAACGGGGTTTCTTTCTGTAACCTTATAATCCAATCCTGAAATAATTTCACCCTTAAATTTTTCTGTCTGAGTCTGAATTTCTCTATAATTCATTTTAACAGGTTTTTCTAAAGCTTTTATCCTGGAACTTAAATTGACTATCTTTTTAAATTATAAAATAAGGATAAGGAAAGTAATAATATGCATAATTGGTGTAATGTACATCTCATTTACATTAATCTTCTCATATAATTGTTCCATTTTCAGACTGCCTAAAGTTTTATCAAACAAAGACCTATTGTACAGATATACCCATTTTTTTTAATGTGGACAAATTTTTCTCTTTTAAGTAGTTTTTCCCTTTAAAATATCTGATATCTTAATTGATTTACCAAGTCCGCATAGAACAGTAGAAATTTGAGGGAATTTCGAAACAGCTACCTAGCATCCAAGATGGGAATCCAAAGAGAGAAAGAAAGAAAGGAAGGAAGGAAGGAAGGAAGGAAGGAAGGAAGGAAGGAAGGAAGGAAGGGAGGAAGGAAGGAAGGGAGGAAGGAAGCATAGCCATGCGTTCTGGCTAAAGGCTGAAATCCAGCCACGTGCTCCCGCTTGAGCAAATTTGAGCCTAAGCTCAGGCTTCCTTAAGCTCCGACCATGTGAGTTGGTGATTCAGCCACAAGCAACTCCAGTTGCAGCTGCATGTTGCTGCTGCAGCTACAGTCAAGTGCAGCTCTGATGGTGTGCAGCCGGACGGGTAGCTCCAGCCAGGCCTGGGGCCTGTAAACTCCAGTTGAGCCAAGGCTGAGCTGGGCCGTAACCACCAACAGTTTTTAATGAATTCTTGCCACGATTGGTGCCAAATGTAAATGTAATTCTAAATGCTCTTATTAAATAAGAAACACAGAGCCAAATAAAGAGTTAAAAGCCCAGAGATCGAGCAGTAGCTAAGAGCTAAGACCTCCTTATCTTACCACTTGCTGCCGTCCTTCCCCTGAGAGAGAGACCTTTTTCCTGTGTCCTGTCTTTTTATTGCCTTTCTGTTCTGCCTTCTCATTGGTTCTAAACCCAACCACATGACTTCCTCATCACTGTCTGTCTATACAGACCTCCAGATCTCTATGGTTGGTACTGGGATTAAAGGCGTGTGTCACCATGCTGACTGTGTCCTTGAACACACAGACACTTTGCCTGCCATGTGATTGGATTAAGGGCATGTGCTACCACTACCAGACTTCTGCTTAATGACTTGCTCTTAGCTCTGATCCCCAGGCAATTTTATTTATTAAAATACAAATAAAATCACCTTTGAGCACAAATAAAATATCACCGTAGGCTTGTTTGTTCTTCATGACTTGCTCAGCTTGTTTTTTTATAGCACCTGAGACCATTAGTGGCACGTTTCTTATTAACCAACAATGAAGAAAATGCACCACAGGATTGCCCACAGGCTAATCTGGTGGGGGCCTTTTATTAACTGAGAGTTCCTCTTCTAAAATTACTCTAGCTTGTATTGAGTTTACATAAAACTGAGCGACACAAAGGGCAAAAGCAATTATTTCTACTAAATGAGGCAAATATGACTCTGTGGCTAGAAGTTACATGCTGCCAGCTAATAGTAATATTCTACACAAATAGTGCTTTTTTTAATTTGAAAAGTGAGGAATGCATTTGAACTCACAGATACTGTGTGTCATCAGACATAAGACCTGTACAAGTTTGAGCAAAATAAAAATATCATCATGTATCAACCTTACTCCAGGGCAAGCTCCATGACCAGGACTAGATGGCCAACACAAAAAACTCCATGCTTTTTTGTGCTGCCCTTGTTTTGGTTTGGTTTACTTTGGTGTCTTTTGTCTCATTGGGGGTTTTGTTTGTTTTGATTTTCATTTTTGATTTATAGAAAGCAAGAAAAAACATGAAGTTGAACAGTTAAGGAAATGAGGAAGGATCTGAAAGGAGTTGGAGAGACAGAATATGATCAAAACACACTGTATAAAAAATTAATAAAGAAGTGCTGTATAACCATTAGTTAACATACTAAAATGATTACATTAATTACTGTGGCTACTTGGATTATATTAATAATGTTTCATTTTAAGGGAAGAGGATGAGGAAAAGAAATGACATGCAAAGAGTAAAGACAAATATTAAATATTGGTTTGTCAGAATTTTTTCCCCTGGTTTTAATCAAACTTAGGGTGTGCATGCATATACATATTTGCCTGGTGAGTGTGTGTGTGTGTGTGTGTGTGTGTGTGTGTGTGTGTGTGTATAGACAAATTTCTAAATGGTCTTATTAAATAAGAAACACAGAGTCAAATATAGGTGTGAAAGCCTTAGAGATCAAGAAAATAGTGAGAGCCACCAGCTAGCATTAACTCACCATGCTGCAGTAGCTTCCCAAGAGAGCTACTTCCTGTCTATCCAAGTTTTTATTGCCTTGCTGTTCTGCACTCTCATTGGCTCTTAGCCCAGCTATCTTACTTCCTTGTTACTGCCTGTCTGTACAGACCTCCAGGTCTCTATAGTTGGTACTGGGATTAAAGGCATGTGTCACCATGCTTTGCTGTTCCCTAGTGTGTCCTTGAACACACAGAGACTCTGCCTGCCATGTGATTCAAATTAAGGGCATGTGCTACCACAACCTGACTTTTGTGTTTACCTTAAAATGTCTTGCTATTCCCTTTGATCTCCAGGCAAATTTTTTTATTAACATACAAATAAAATATCACCACATTTTCCCTTTTTGTTTAGTAAAATTACAAAAGAATAAAAAAGTTATAACTAATATAAGAAAAACTATAAACAATAAGTACAATAACTGTATATAATATATACAGGCAATAAATACATCAACAGTGTCTAACCCATTTGCATTTGACAAATTCAGATAAAATATTCCATTGTCTATCCTATTTTGGTGAGTCCAAAATATACCTGCTTCACTTTCTATCCTAACTTATATTACTAACAGAGAACTGTTTTATAATATGTCTTTCAAATTTATACACTTTACAATTTCAATTTCTTTTCTGAAATTTCTTAACAAGGAAAACTGTAACTACAACTATCTAATATTCAGCTCCCTCAGAGACCAAAGAAGGAAATATTACCTAGTAAAACAGGAAGTGCAAGCAAGCAATTTCCAAAAAAAATTGTTAGTTGAGAGAAACAGCCAGCTGCCTGTACAGTCACCTGAGGTTTCTCTGAAATTTTGGGGCATCGTCTTCAGCCTATAGGCTTAGCATATCTGACAGACTCATTTGTGAAGTAGGATGTACACAAGACCTACAGCTCAACCTCACATTTGTTGTGAGTATTCCATGTACCAGAAAAACCTGAATTTCACCAGTGTCCTGTCATTTTTCAGGATTTTAAATTCTGGAAATTGTTGGTGTTTTTAGAATTCAGCTGCCCATTCTTCTCAGCTTGTGGGTGGCTTCATCTCTTTTATTAAATGCCAGTCTACCATTGAGAGGTTAGACTCTGTCAGCCTAGTTACTCCTTCAAGAATAACTGTTTCAGCTACTGTTCCACTGTACACCAGAAGCCATTGGTCAATTGCCTTTTCAGCTGCCTTCAAAGAAAGGGTCACTGTACCTTTTCTGGATTGCAAGGGCCACTTCAGCAATGGTGCCGTATTATCTTGGCCTCATAGGGTGCCTGTTGCCAAAGCTGCAACCACACTTGTTTTATCAAGGATCTGTAGTCCTTTGTTTTATGGCCTGTTTGTCCATTTGGATAGAATACTGTCAGCAGTTGATGTGAGAGCACTTTGTTGTCCAGTGGCTAACTTTTGCCACAATGAAAGTTAGCTCCACATGCAGTTTTCTTCAATGCCCATTCTCTGAAGTAGATTGATGCTGCCATGAGCTGACATGTCTCATAGTCATAAAAAAAGAAAAAAATCTAAGTTATTAAAACATTTTAAATGCCATATTCTGTAGATCTCTGAAGGGTTTGAAGCTGACCTGTCTATCTAAAATATATCTCTGCTTAACCTTGAAAACATCTAATGTGACTACAAGTTTGATTGTAATGTCTAACTACTAACTTTCATTTCTTTTTATCCTAATAATTGGTAATAATAACATTAAAGGATTAACAAATTGCATTACATTGCTAAATGAACTATATAATTACAATATCCTGAACAAGGGTAGAAATATACATACATCATTTTCTAACAATATCAATAATTTGTATTTATTGACATTTATAATTTGTATACAATACATAAAAATCCAATCCAATGTAGAGGATTTAAAACTAGTAATTGTCCTTTAAAAGTAGATTCTATAATCTACCTTTTTATCTACATCATATCTATATCTTCTCTTTTTTCTTTTCAAAGTAGATTCAATAATCTTACCCTTTATTCTGTCATTTCTAGATCTTTTTTTCTTTTAAACAAGAACCTTAAATCTAATCTCCTTTGTTTAGTCCTTTTCCTAACCATTAACAACAACAACTTGTAACCAACCCTCCTAAACAAGGACAACTATCCCAAACCCAAAACCCACTGGAAGACCAAAATCTACCCACCCCACCCCACCTCTTGGGAATGCAGGCATTGTGTTCTTAAAATTGCTTCCTGCTGTTTGTGGGGGAAAGCATCTTTAGGGGATCCTAAAAAGAAAATTTTTGGGTTAATTGTCAAGTTCTGGGAGAGGTAACTATATCATTTGTTGTCCAGTCTCTGCATAATGCCAAAGTGCAGGACTTATCTCAGGTCCTTGTTTAAGTAGTCTGTGAGGCTGGATCATCTCAGCTAGCTCTCTAGAAATTGTTCTGAGCAGTTTTGTAGTCCAAAGCTGATCTTTGGGTGATGTTTGTCAGCTTAGTGGTATCATTATTATCCACTTGGAATCGTTGTTGGGGACCCCCATCAACTTTCTAGAGACTTCAAATTCACTGTTAGGCCTGGTCATGATTCTTGCAGAAAACTGACAGAGACTGGAACACAAAAACATATAGGCAGCTAAATGAAGTCTTTTTTTCTAGAATTAACTAATACTCTATGTGACCTTTAATATCACAACAAAAGTTTAATATATATAAAAATTCATCTTATAAATTTTAATATAAAATTCATACCTTAAGAAAAGTTAAACGAATCAAAATAGAACCAAAGAATTGAGCTTAGTGGCAATAGAATAGTCCCTTAATTTTTTGGTTTTCTTCTGTCCCATATCAGAAGATGGCTCTTTCTTCTGACATGATACAGAGATTTTGCATTTTCCATTTAACACCGTGCTTGGGTTTAGAGAAGGAGAGAGCCATTCTCCAATTCCAAAGCCAGCTTTAATATTTAATTGAACTGGGTCTACAAAAAGACCATTTGTGTTAAGTGTCTTTAGAGAAGAACAGACACAAACATCTGGGAAGGCTTATGAAATTTTATATGTGATATACCAATAGGCCATATTACTCTTTTTTCTGGGACATTTTTTATAGATGATTTGTGTGTGTGTGTGTGTGTGTGTGTGTGTGTGTGTGTGTGTGTGTGTGTATACACTTTTACAATTAATTCAAGCCTTGTATAAACTGTCCCTAAGCTAAAAATATAATCCTTTTTCAATTTTTCACAGTATTGTAGACTTAGCTCCTCTTAACTTTTAGCTGGAGGCCTCCTTCAGTTTCTAGCATACAGTTTCTAACATGGGAAAACTAACTGTGTAATAGTGGTATCCATTAGTGTGAGCAAGCAAAGGAGAAACAGGGGAAGAGACATTGCAAAGTCAATTAAAATTTCTACCTCAATCTTGAACACAGTATGCTATTATTTCACCATATACTATCTGTTTAAAAGGAAATTAATAGGTCCAACTAATACACTAGAAAGATAAAAGTAACCCTTTGGTGGAATACCTCACTCAGCTTTGATATAGGGGGGAGGAGCTTGGTACTGCCTCAACTTGATATGCCATGCTTTGTTGACCCCCCCCATGAGAGGCCTTACCTTTCTGAGGAGTGGATGGGGGGGTAGAAAGGACATAGGAGGTGGGAATGAGAGGAGAATAGAGAGAGGAAACTGTAGTTGATATATAAAATAAATTTTAAAAATTTAGTAAAAAGTATATCTATTAATAAAAGGAAATAGTAATTACATAAGTATATGATTCCTAAGAGCTGAGTCAATCTTAGAAATGCCCTACCATTCCCTTATTTATATATATGTATATACATATATAACTTTCATATATCTATGTTCTATATTATACATTTAATATAATATATGTATATATTACATATGATATATTATAAAACAATTTTTATAATTTAAAAAAATTTAATAATTTTCCTACCCTCTTCCAAGTTCATATAGAGTCTCTCCTCCACTCTACAATAACTTCTTTCTAAAACAAAAACCCAAAAGCTAAATACAACAACAAAACCTCCAAAACCTTGAAAGCAAAATACAACACTACCCGAAAAGGGGGGAAAAAAAGAAACTACCAAACAACAACAACAAAACATACACTAAATGCTAAAAACTATGAGGTTCATTATTTGTTGTTGAATGATTCCTGAACATGAGGACTACCCTAGAGTGGTTGATATATCCAGTGTCATTACTTTGGAGAAAACAGATGTTTCTCCTCCCAGTAGGTATAAGGGACAGTTCCATTGTTAACCTTTACTCTAGTAGCTAATTTTACATTCATTCACTCACATTTTTAAATATAACAAAATAAAATATGAGATAAATAAAAACTATCACATCAAAATCAGACAAGACAAACCAACAGAAGGAAAAGAGGCCAAAATAGGCACAAACGTCAGAGACTCACTTGTTTCCATGCTCAGAAATCCCGTAAAATCAATAAACTAGAAGCTACGATATAAGCACAGAGGACCTGGTACAAACTGATGCAGGTTCTTGATTACTGCTTATTTCTCCATGAGTTAATTTGAGCTTTGATTGTGTTGACTGAGAGGGCCTTGTTCTCTTGATGCCCTCCATCCCTTCTGGCTATTACAATCTTCCCTGTTCCCCATCTGTGGAGTTCCCTGATCTCTGAGGAAAGGGATTTGATAGAGACATCCCATTCAGGCTAAGTGTTTCAGGATCTCTCACTCTACTACGATTAATGTCTGGCTGTGAATCTCTGTGTTTGTTTCCATCTGCTGCAGGAAAAATTTTCTCTGATGATGGCTGAGTAAGGCACTAATCTGTTAGTATAACAGAATATCATTCAGAGTAATTTTACTACTATATTGTTTTCTTCTTTTCATTTTTAGAACAGTATTGATTTTGTGCTAGGTCTCTGGACTATTTATTCCCAGGTTCTTAGTCACTCAAACAACTGTGAATTTTATGACATGGAGGAAGCATTAAGTCAAATAAATTATTGGTTGTTTAAACCCAATTTGTGCCACTATTTCCCTGCAGAACTTGCAGATAGGAGACTATTATAGATCAAAGGGTATTTGGCTGTCATAATCTTTTAATTTCACTTTTGATGGCATACAGAGTACATTCCTATAAGACAGATGCAGGAACATAGGGGTGAAGACTCTATGTAGGCACCAGCTTGACATCTTCATATTCAATGATTTGGGTAGGTGTTTTCTTCATCAATGAGGACTTACTTTCAATTTGTAGAGAGGAACCTATTGTCTTGGCAACAGCCTGCTTTGGTTGGGGATTCCCATGGGCCTCGTTTGGCCAAAAACTCAATTGGATATAACACAAAATCATTATTGGAAGCTTCAGTTGGTGACAAAGGATGACCATTTGTGTTTCTGTCTCATGCATTAGTTGGCAAATTCATGTTGATTACCTTCATATGTGAATATGTATTAGGAAGTTTCTATTGTACTAAGTTTTAATATTACCCCTCACATGGCCCTTATTTTTAGCTCTCTCTCCTCATCTTCCCTCCCACTATGCCCAGTTTCTTTTTCATCTTCACTTGATCCTCCCATTTCAGTCCCTCTCATGAATTCATAAGTTTTTTCTATTTTCTTATCCTAAAGGGATCTATCTGTTCTCTCTAGTCGCTTATTCTCTACTGACCCTTTGTGGTTTTCTTAACTGTAGCTTGGTTATCATTAACTTCACAGAGAATACCCACAGATAATTAAATATATACTGTATTTGTCTTTTGGTTCTGGGATACCTTACTCAGGATGAAATTTCCATCCATGTGCCTGCAAATTTCATGATGTCATTTCATTTTAGTGACTGAGTAATAACCCATTGTGCAAATATACCACATTTTCTTTATTCTTTCTTCTGATGAAGGGAATATAGGTTGATTCCTCATCCTGTAGGCTGCTGATTCATCCAAGTGACAGTTCCATATACCATGCAGAAGCTTCTCAGTTTCATAAGATCCAATTCATTAATTGTTGCTCATAGTGCCTGTGCTAATGATGTTCTGTTCAGAATGTAGTCTCCTGTGTCAACAAGTTCAAGGCTTTTCTCCACTTTCTCTTCTATTAGGTTCAGTGTATCTAGTTTTGTATTGAGATCTTTGATACATTTGGAACTGGATTTTCTGCAGAGTTATAAATAAGGATCTATTTGGATTCTTTTATATGTATTCATCCAATTTAACTATCACCATTTGTTTAACATGCTGTCTCTTTCCCACTGTGCATGTATGGCTTCATTAGGAAAAAAAATCAGGTCTCCATAAGTGAATTGATTTATGCTTGAGTCTTCAGTATGATTCAGTTGATCAACCTTTATACTTTTGCCTCCCCTTTCACTCCTAAAAGTCAAATCCTCCAGTGCCATCCCCAGCTCTGCAAAAGAACACCTGTTGCAGCATCCTACTGTCGCTGCCCCATCTCTAGTTGATCCCAAAGATCTTCTCCTCCTTACCTCCCTCCCTATATATGGTGATATTTTATTTGTACTGAAATGTGATTTTATTTGTATGTAAATAAATAAAGTTGCCTAGGGGTCAGAGCTAATAGCAAGCCATAGCAGAGCAGGGTGGTGGTGGTGTATGCCTTTAATCCCAGCACTTGGTAGGCAGAGCTAGGTAGATTTCTGTGTGTTCAAGGATACAGCCAGCATTGGAGACACATGCCTTTAATCTCAATACCAACCATAGAAGACCTGGAGGTCTGTACAGACAGGCAGTGACTAGGAGGTCATGTGGTTCAGTTTATAACCAATGAGAAGGCAGAACAGAAACTCTATAAAAAAAGACAGACACAGGAAGTAGGTCTCTTTCAGAGAGGTACAGCGACAGTGAAGGGTAAGGTTTTTAGCTCTTAGCTATTGCTCTGACCTCTTGGCTTTCATCTTTGTATTGGCTCTGTGTTTTTTATTTATTAAGACGGTTGGTTACAGCTACACCTATATGCATAGCTTTTAATACAAAAACATCATTGAATGGAATATTCAGAAAATTTGAGATTTTGTAGAGGTAAGAAATTTCTGATGGCTGACTGCTCTGCTTCTCTGGTCTTTCAGGTTTACCCTAATATCTGACTACAGGTTTTTATTTATTAAGGCTAACTAGGAACTCATGCTTCATCAGGTGTCTAATTTCTGGGGCATACATTCATGAAAAAGCCTCATAACTGTGGCTTTGCAGACCACAGCATAGGCCTGAGCTGCATGCAGTAGCACCCACCAGAGTCACCACCTCACAGACTAGGTTTTTCTTTCCTTTTTCCCTAAGTCTCTGAATTAGTTTGGGACTTTTCTGTTGTAGCATCTCTGCAGCAAACTCCACAGGCACTTGTTCTCCAAACATGGCCACAGTTAGCCACTTTTGCACATTTCCCCCATCCAGACAGCTGTCTCTTTGACTTTTTCTCTCCTGGTGTGTTGGGGGCTTTCCATAAACCCTGTCCTTAGGCTGCTGACACACTAGGTAGCTGCCTAGATACCTACTTGGGCTTCTACTATTCTACACAGCAGCAATCAACATCACAATTCACTATCATCTTCATCTTCATCAGCAGATTTGGTGAAACATTTGGGAATTCATAAAGTGGGGAATTAGGTAAGAAAAGAGAGAGATTTATTTCCCACATTAAAAAAAAAAAACTGGGAAACACTATTACAATAGAAAGAGTTAGGTCTCTGTATGATTATGCAGTGCATGATTTAAAAATGAAAAATTTAAATGAATGGATAATCAACTTAACTGGGATGGACATAATGTTATCATTTTGATAATCCTTATTGTTGGTTTGATAATTCTTGGTTTATCTCTTTAAAAGGTGCTTCATATGAGTGTCAAGATACAGACAGGTCTTAGAAAAACTTACTAAAACAGATCATAGAGATATTCAGACCCAGACAGATGAATTTAAAGAGAACCAACCTCAGCATTACATTATAAAATTAGAGAGGCACAATTCAAGGTTTTCAAATAACCAACTAAAGTTTATCGAGTCACCTTACAGGAAAAACTACCAAATGACAGATATCCCCAAGGCTATCTAAGAATTAACTGGATTACTGTGTAAATGTTAGAATTAAGGAGATTTAAAAAGTGATAGTCTCACATGGTATGCATTCACCTTTTGTGAAGCAGATGTTAAATTCATGGTCAACTAGTAACAGAATTGCCCCATAAGACTGGAGAGACTTGGTTACAGCAGTATTCAAGCCTGGTCCTGAATTGCCATGGAGGACCTGGTGGAAAGATGAGACTAGAACTGCTGAACAATGAAGTAGGCCTAGAGGTATTGAAATCTCCAAAGACCAACTTCTTGGAATGGGTGATTATGCTGATGTACAAAGACAGTCTCTATATAATGACTGCACTTTGGCCCTATGTTGTGCAGCAACTTTGAAAGCTTGGTATAGAATTGAAGAAGTCAGAAAGAGAACTGAGTAATTTACTAAAATTATACAGGGCCCAAACAAAACCTTCACTGATTCTTTTTAAAAAGATTGACTTCATGATTAAATAGAATGACATGAAATTCAGAAGCTAGACCAATAATAATCAAATCTTTGGCTTTTGGAAATGCCAATTCACAATGCAAACGGGTAATTAGGTCTTTAAAGGCAAGATCGGCACCCATAGAGAAATGGATCTGAGTCAATATTGAATCTCATAACCATAATGATGCTCATATAGGAGAGATGATTTCTGAAGCTTGAAGAAAAATCAAAACATTTGGGTATTTTAATTGTGGCAAACATGGTCACCTGAGATAAGGCATTCCTAGAAACAATGTTGTTTTTCTAAGACTAAGCCAAAGAGAAGTCCCCTCTCTTCTGGAGTATGCAATGGATGTGGCAAAGGCTGACATTGGATCAATAAATGCACATCAACAGGGGACAGGGTAATACTTCGCCATCAGGAAATACCTTGGCAGGCCTTGCACAGGCCCTCATGTCATTCTCTGTCACCATGGAGGAAACACCTTCCAAAGCAATTAAAAGACCTAATGCCTACTGTAAAAAACAATACTGCTCTGGATGATAGAACAGCTTTAGAACATAAAACAAAAATTTCAGCAGAAATCATAAAGCAAATATTTTGACAAACTTCTGTAAATGATCAAAGACCAAAGCTAAAGGTATGAATAAATGACATTACAATTGAAGGTCTTATAGACACAGGGGCAGATATAACAATAATTGCCCCAGAATCTTGGCATCCAAATTGGCCTCTCCAGGAGATAAATGTTCAACTTTTAGTGATTGGAACTTTATTTCAGGTAAAGCAAAGTGTGATAAGGGTTGAGTGTATAGGGCCAGAAGGACAGAGAGGAAAAATAATGCCATATGTGGCTAACATAGTAATGAGTATATGGGGACATGATTTGTTACAGCAATGGGATACCCAGGTTAACATTCCTCCAATCTCAGAAACAAACCATAAACTAACATATATTTCTGTAAAAAATATTAAAAGTTATTATAAAGATCAGTCACTGAAAATTCAGGTTGAACAAAAACAGGGCACAGCAGCCGTTGATCTTTCCAAGGTACCAATAGCCCTACCTTTAAAATGGTAGACTGACAAACCTGTCTGGGTGGAACAATGGTCTTTGACATCAGAAAAATATCAGGCCTTAAAACATCTGGTACAGGAGCAACTAAATGCTCAACATATTGAGGAATTGATCAGTTCTTGGAATTCTTGTGTATTTGATATTAAAAAGAAATATGGAAAATGGATAATGGTAACAGATCTAAGAGCTGTTAATAAGATGATTCAGCCATTGAGTACTTTACAGCCTGGAATTCCCTTACCTTCTCTATTATGTAAATCATGGTCTATTATAGTTATCAATTTATAAGAGTACTTCTTCACTGTACATTTACAAGAAAAGGATAGAGAAAAGTTTGCCTTCAAGGCAAATTATAATATATAATAAATTATACTAATAATAATTCTCAGTCTGTTAGGAGATATTATTGGGAGGTCCTCCCACAAGGGATGTTAGACCACCCCACCCTTTGCCAATATTTTGTATGACAGCCTTTGGAAATAATTCATATACAGTTTCTACAATCTATAATTTACCATTATATGGATGATATCTTTTTAGTTGATTCAAATGTAGGTACTTTAGAAAAAAAATGTTTGAAGAAATAAAGAAAGTTTTGCCTTATTGGGGATGATAAGTCATTCCTGAAAAAAATACAAAGAGGAAATTCTCTTAATTACTTAAGATATTAACTAGGTTTACAAAAACTTCAACCACAAAAGGTACAAATCAGGAGAGATCAATTGCAGCCTCTTAATGACTTCCAAAATTTTCTTGGAGAAATTGTCCATCTATGTCCCTCTATTGCAATAAGAAATCAAGAACTGAGTAGTTTCAAACCTTAAAAGGTGACAAGCACTTAAACAGTTCCAGATAATTATCAGCAGAAGCTGAAAGAGAATTGGCTGTGGTGGAAAATAAATTACAGGATGCACATATGGATCATTTGGATCTGGAACTTGATTGCCTGCTGATTATTTCACCCTCTCTTCATTCACCTACAGGAATTTAATGCAGAGGGAAGATATTATCTTACAATGAATCTTTTTATCACAAAAAAAAGTAAAAAATTAAAGACATATGTGGGAAAGTTTTCTAAATTGATCCAAAAAATATTAAGACTTTGTCAATTGACAGGAGTGGGCCCTGCAGAAATTGTAGTACCTTTTACTAAGGCTATTTATTTACTTATTTACTAAGGCTATAAATTTCCTCATTAAGCCGGGCAGTGGTGGTGCATGCCTTTAATCCCAGCACTCGGGAGGCAGAGCCAGGTGGATCTCTGTGAGTTCGAGGCCAGCCTGTGCCACAGAGTGAGTTCCAGGAAAGGCGCAAAGCTACACAGAGAAACCCTGTCTCAAAAACATAGAAAAAAAATTTCCTCTTTATAGGCAGAAAATGAAAATTGGCAAAGAGCATAAGTAATTTTTGGGAGAGATGAACAATAAATATCTCCAAAGCAGAGGAATTCAATTTATAATGAGAACTAATTAGAATCTTCCTCGCATTGTACAGGGAACACCAATTTCTGAAGCTCCTACATTCTACAGTGATATAAATAAATCAGGAAAGGCAGGTTACAAATCAGAATATTTAAGTAAATGGCTGAAAACCCTTATGACTCTTTCCAAAATTCAGAATTATATGTTATTCTCATGATATTAATGGATTTTTACAGAACTCCTTAATAAAGTTACTGATGCTTAATATGGAGAAAGAGTTGTTTACACAATGAAACTATTATACTTATTCCTGTTCAGTCAGAATAAACTTCAATATGTATACAATTAGTGTAACTAGTCAGGAATAGAAATCATCCCATATATATACAGTTATTATACTTATTGTATATAATTTTTCTATGTTAGTTCAAACCTTCGCTTTTTGTTTAGACAAAAAGAAGGGAAATGTTATATGATAATTTGTTTGTGTTCTGACAAATAAAATTTGCCTGGAAATCAGAGAGTGGTGCTAGCCACTACTTAACCATTGAAGCCAGGCAGTGGTAGTAGACACCTTTAATCCTAGCACTAGAGAGGATCATGGCTTTGATCCCAGCACATGGGAGGCTCATGCCTTTAATCCCAGAACTAGGAAGGTAAACACAGGAATATAAGGTGGGTAGAGACAAGATCTCAGGGCCCAAATAGTCTGAGTATTTGAGGAGACATGATCATCCATTCAGTCTGAAGATTCATAGAGACAGGATCACCCCATTCAATCCAGTCTGAAGTTTAATAGAGGTACAAAGTTTCTGGTGGCTGGCTGCTCTGCTTCTCTGATCTTCCAGCTTTCACCCTGATATCTGACTCATGATTTTTATTTTTTAAGACTAATTAGGAATTTACACTTCAAAACACCTTTCACAATAGTCTCAAATTATATAAAATATTTCCAGTAACTCTAACCAAGCAATGGGAAAAGCTTCAAATCACTGAACAACAAAATTGAAGGAGATATCAGTAGAAAGATCTCCCATGCTCATGGATTGGTACAATTAACATAATAAAATGGCCATTCTACTAAAAGCAATCAATAGATTCAAAGCAATCCTCTTTAAAATTCCAATATAATCCTTCATAGGACTTAATGACAATTTTCATCTGCATATGGAAACACAAAAAATCAAGATACCTAAAACAATCCTGAATAATAAAAGAATGTCTCTTCCACACCATTCACCCAGGCTGGGGCTGGGTTGTAGATGTATCCACTGGGGTTGGGCACACCATGGTCAATTGTTCTCTGCATTTAGATCGCTTATGAATTTCTGTGATGGTCTCCATTTACTATATATAGAACCTTCTTTAGTGAGAGTGAGATCAACACTTATCAGTAGGTATAAAGATGAGTATTTAGAATGTAATTAGAAATTGGTTTAAGAAAGTTACAGGAGAAGGTTCTCCTGTAAGGTACATGACCTTACTGATAGTTGGCTGGCTTTACAGTACCAGAAATCAATTCCCCCTGTTTAATAGCTTTGTGTCCAATTAGAAGGCTTTTGCTTATCCCCAAGATATAAGTGCCACTATTACAACCTTGGGGATATCTTGGTGTGCTATTAGTCACACACTTTTAGGGGTCAGCAGTGATCTAAACTCTGACTCTGGGACCTTCATTAGTGTGTTACAAATCTTACTAAAAGATATCTCCTGTGAGTTCACACAAATTTTTAGAAAAGCAAAGAATAAGAAGCATATTCATTTTAGAGCTACTATAAAGTATTACAAGACAAGAGAATTAAAACAATAAATGTTCAAATTTTTTTCAATGTTCAAATTGCTTACATTTTTGTAGGTGAGAAGTTTGAAATTGTTGTCTCTGCAGACTCACCACCCCTCTTGAGAATCATTACAACTTATATTTCCCAACAAAATGACTGCTAGAGTTCCTTGGTATCTCTTGGTTCTCAGGAGCTCAACCCCAATTTTCAACCTCCACATGGCCTCTCCCATGTCCACCTATCTCTGTTTTTCTTCTCTCCTTAAAAATATATCAGTCATATTTAGGGCACACTCCAATTTAGTGTGATCTCATTTTGACTTCAGTAGTTATAGCTAAGAAAACCCTGTTTACAAATAAGGTCACATTCACAATGCAATAGGCCCAATATTCATGTCCATCCTAAATATTCCTATGATGAAATTCCCACTTTAATAGTATGAAAGAGTGCAACCTTGAAGAAGGAAATTGGGCCATAAGTGTGAATCCCTCATGAGTGGATTAGTACTATACTGAAAGGAACTTCGCAGATTTCTCTAACATTCATACTATGTATGGGTACAAAGAAAAGCTGGCTGTCTAATACCTGGAATAGAAGCTTCACAGGAATCAGACTTTTAACAAGCTGATGATGAACTTTCAGTTTCTGTGGCTATGAAAATCAAATTCTTGCTGTTTTAAAGGCACTTGGCATGTGGTACTTATTATAGAGGTCCAAAGGAACTATAAGAACAGTGGGAAGTTGAGCTTATGCTTATCTTTTGGAAAGATTTAACTTCACCAATAACTAAATCTATCACTGCAGTTTACTCCTGTCTTTGTCTCCAGTAATATTCAAGATTGAATGTACATTAGACTCACTGAGGGAATGCTGAATCAAAAATGAAAGTCAATGCTCCTTCTATTGCACCTACCCCCATAAGTTAAGTTTCAAATTTAGGGAAAGCCTGTGTATCAGTATATTTTAGAGCTCCCCAGGTAATTCTCATAGGCAGCTAATGTCAATGAACCCTCGCACCCTAGAGAAATACATGCATAGTAAATGACAAAGGGAATGGTTAACAATGGCCTAAATTAGGGCCTTTCTTAAAAACCCAATCCTCACCCTTATTTTAACAAATGCCTTATACACTTTTGGTGTTCCCATAAAATGTATATTTTAATAATCCAAATAAAACTCCCAAGAATTTATTTCACCAAGGGAAGAAGTGGATTTGAGAAGCAATCAAGAAGCCTCTGACATTGTTGTTAATGGGAAGTCAATCTAATTGTGTAATAGTAACTGTTTGGTATACAAATGTGTACCAATCTGGTCTAAGAGTTAAAGATTCTGGCCTGGCAGTGGTGGTGCACATCTTTAATCCCAACACTCAGGAGGCAGAGGCAGGCAGATCTATGTGTGTTCAAGTCCAGCCTGGTCTAGAGAGCGAGTTCCAGTACAGGCTCCAAAGCTACACAGAGAAACTCCCATCTTGAAAAAAAAAACATACAAACAACAAAAAAAGATTCCATCATGTACACTTCAGAGATAGTAACAACTATTCCCAACCCTAATGAGCTGTAAGTATGCTAAGATGAATGATAACCAAGAACCAACCTTTTCATAATAACTGATGTAGGAGAATGAAGTCCTGTTTTCAGGTGGAAGTGGCCTTTCCCTGGACTCCTTTATTGCTTTGTGGTTCTCTCTCCACTTAAACTGAAGACAGAAAAGGGTTTATTGATATTCGCTTGCCTCCTCTCATTACTACTTTCTTTCAAGTTTACATTTCCAAGAAATGTTGTTTTTTAGGAATACCAAATCTCAAATGAAGCAGGAATCTATTTAGGATCCTACTGTACTCTAAATGAGTAAAGATAAGCTTGCGGGAAGAAAGGGATCCACTCTTGTAGGAAAACCAGAGATTACAGAGCACCCCTTTTGTGCCTTCTTTTCCCTGGCTTTCAACATCTACATGCCCACACTTTTTGTCTCTGCCATTTCTTCTTGGGGAAAGATTTATGTCTCTCTACCAAGATGTCAAACTGTGTTGTTATCGATGCCTTTGCGCCTGCAATTACTTGATGAAACTAATGGGTGAAAGCACTTAAAAGGCTGTGTTTTGTGGTTCTTTCTCATAACCCATGGAAAGCAAGCCAGACCCAGCACAGCGTGACAAGCTTTCAGCCTATTACTACTAGGAGTTTATTTAAATTATAGGTTTTATAGTTCAGAATTTATAGTTCAGCATTTATACTTACCATGCTTTATTTTTCTTTTAAAACTAACCCCAAGAGAGACATTTAGAAAATATTTTTCTTCCTACTGTCAGGTGACTTCCAAGTGTCACAGGTGGCCAGAGGGAGGGGTTGAAAGTGGACATTGAATAGCAAATTTAAATGCAAAAGTGATTTCACAGCTAACTCCTCTTTACTGCTTTGTCAGTGGATATAGCATTTATGTTCATCATTGTTTTAACATTCCTATTACTTATGCCAAAATAGCAGTAAAGGATGGTAAATATCAAATCCATGAAATGCCATTCCTTTCTTCCCACTTCCTAAATAGATAAATGCTGAAGGATACTTGGAGTTGAAGCATTAAGTTTATTTTAATTCATGAGCTGAGGACGAAGGTTTTAATTTCAGATGTCCTTCTTTAGACAGAATAGTATTTTTCTTAGAGATCACAAAGATATAAGACTGTCAAAGTTGTGTCTTTACAGCACAGGCCATACAAAATAGATACTACCACAAGTTACAACTGACTAAGGTTACACAGATATTTCACTGCAGAAAATAGGAAACAATCTTACAAGAAACTGACACCTAATGTGTAGGGCACATCTTGAATTACTCATTTATCCAAGTAGCAATCACCGAGCCTGGACTCAGGGCCAAGGCTGTTGTTAGTGTTGAAAACAAGAGGTCAAAAGCCCCAGGATGAATTAGGAAGATAAACATATACTAGTTATCACCAGAGACTCCCACAAATCTTAGTGAGACTGTTTATGTGCACTTGTCTAAAAACTATGAGAGAATTGGTCAGAAAGTGACAGGGAAGATGTAGAAGTCTTAAAATAAGAGCTTACAAAACCATAGCCTACAGAATGGGAAAAGATTTTTACCAACCCCATACCTGACAGAGGGCTGATCTCCAAACTATATAAAGAACACAAGAAACTAGACATCAAAATAACGGACAACCCGACAGAGGCAGGTGGATATCTGTGAGTTTGAGGCCAGCCTGGTCTGCAGAGTGAGATCCAGGACAGGCACGAAAACTACACAGAGAGACCCCATCTTGAAAAACCAAATAAAAGGGGGGGGGACAATCCAATTTAAAAAAATGGACTATAGAGTGTGGTAAT
>CABHPQ010000874.1:25616-49435 GCA_902168405.1 Peromyscus aztecus | reverse complement strand
TTTTATGTCTTGGAAATTGGAGAAATGGTGATTTCCTTTGACCTGACAAGTGTGTGTCCTGCTGATGTGAGTCTTTGGGCACAAAAGCTGTGCTATTTCTTAGGCTGCTCCTGTTCAGCATTCTGGGAACTGCTTACAGAAAAGCAAAGGATATCAGATCCCTGTGCTATGTGATCTTTGAAGGAGAGCCCATGTACAGACATATTTATTTGCGCATGTCAGTCTGGTCCTGTTTGTATAATGTGGGATAGCTGTCATTTGCCTCCAAATGAGTAGCAGGATATTTGTGTTGTCCATGAGTCAGAATGTGTCCTAAGAGGAGATAATCAGTCACATGTTAACCCTGTTGGTTGGTTTATCTTTAATTTGCCATTTCTTTGTCAATGGCAAACTGTTTAGGGGACTTCTCATTGGGGAATAAAAGGCCAAAAAGGTAGAAAATTCTACCCATTTGTCTGCAGTTACAGATTCTCTAACTACATCAGTGGGAGGAACTAAATACTTTGGGAAATGGACCTAATGCCAAGATGTTTCAATGGCAGTGTACCAGTGAAGGAGATACAAGGACTCTAGCCCCTTTTCTCTTTGCTTCCAAATTGCAGTTTTCCTTACCTACACCATGATATATTATTACCTTACCACTGGTCTAAAAAAACAATTGAGCCAAGTGACTATATAAGTAGGCTTGTCATAAGACATAAGGCAAACAGCTTTCTGGCTACAAATGGATGCATCTTAAGAGCTATATTATAGCAAAGCCTCAGCTGAACCTCTCAAAAACTAAAGGACAAGACCATTCAAAACTGGAATGGATCGCTGTATCTGACAGCTACAATGCTACTTGCTTTTGCTCCATATAGTCAACTCTCCATAAAGTCAGCCTTGTAAAATTCTTGTTCTCATCATGCATCTGATACCATGCCACATTCAGACACCTTGTTTAAGGATAGAAAAAGTAGAGTAAAATCTATGCTTCGAACCCAGCCATGTAATTCTCTGTCTTTTTTCTTACCTTAACTCAAGAATAATCTTTTCCTCTACTAATGTATGCACATAAATTAAGCTGTCTGTGATGCAGTGATGACTCTGTCTCTTGGAAAACTTGCTCTCAGCCCTGCATGTATACCTTTGCACTGTAGTTAACTTCCTGCCAATTCCTGACTTCATCTCTGAATTCTTGCTTTGATAAGTGACAAGATCCTGGAAATACGTGGGAGAGGTTTCAATCTTGTCTCTGTCCGTGCAGTCTTCCCAGCCTTTATCCATCAGTAACATGTGGTCTGGCACCCCTGGATCTCAGCCACAGCATTTCTTCCTTCTCAGTTGTTCGTCTCGAGCATAGTGCAGCAGAAATCTAACTGGCACATGATTATATGGCACTCTGGGTGGTGTTACAGCATTTTAGGACAAAAGGCCCCAGTTCTGGTTGTCTCAAAATGTGAGGCTTGCCCGTCTACATCAGAATGTCAATCAAGGTGGTGAAGGAGTGTTGATGGGTAGAGAAAGATGTATTCAAGGTGGCCTCACTGGGAAGAATAGATGACTTCGAGTATGTCTCCAAGATGCTGACAGCAACATTGTGATTTTATGTAGAAGGGAGATAAAGGAGAGGGTTGGAGTTTTCATAGTTGACAGATCAGGTACCCCTGGGCAGGATGGTGGTGGGATTCATTCTTATCTCAAGTGTGTTACTGAGATAGTAACTGTAGAGAAGTTGTTGTCTCTGTGATCATATGAGAAGATCAGCACAGTTCCCATGAGATGGTTATGCCTGTTCCAGGGCTGGTCATACCATCATGGCTAACTGCCCTTGTTTAGAGAGGGGGTGATCTCATTATAGAGTGGTTTCATTTGTAAGGTTCACTGTTGCTTGGAAGAAGAGTCAGTCTTTCGTTATAAATATAAATGATCTCCTATTCCTTGTTCTCCCTCTCTGTTCTTGATCCAGCTGGGATCTCCTGCTCCCCCAAGCTCTCTTTCCCTCAACCCTCGCCCTTCACTTCCCCCACTCATGTCCAGGCTGTTCATTAAGATCTCATCCATTTCTCCGTCACTGGGCGATCCCCGTGTCTTTCTTGGGGTCCTGTTTTCCAGGTAGCCTCCCTGATGATGTGAGTAGCAGTCCAGCCATCCTTGTTCCACATCTAGTATCCTCCTATAAGTAAGTACATACTATGTTTGTCTTTCTAAGTCTGGGTTACCTCACTCAGGATGATTTTTTTCAGATTCATCCATTTGCCTGCAAACCTCATGATGTCATTGTTTTTTTCTGCTGAGTAGTATTCCATTGTGTATATGTACCACAGTTTATTTATCCATTCTTCAGTTGAAGGGCATCTAGGTTGTTTCCAGGTTCTGGCTATTACAAACAATGCTGATATGAACATAGCTGAGCGAGTACCATTGTGATATGATTGAGCATTCCTTGGGTATATGCCCAAGAGTGGTATAGCTGGATCTTGGGGGAGATTGATTTCCAATTTTCTAAGAAAGCACCATATTGATTTCTAAAGTGGTTGTACAAGCTTGCATTCCCACCAGCAGTGGAGGAGAGTTCCCCTAGCTCCACATTCTCTCCAGCATAAGGTGTCTTCAGTGTTTTTGATCTTAGCCATTCTGACAGGCATAAGGTGGTATCTCAGAGTTGTTTTGATTTGCATTTCCCTGATGATTAGGGATGTTGAGCAATTCCTTAAATGTCTTTCAGCCATTTGAGTTTCCTCTGTTGAGAATTTTCTGTTTAGTTCTATCGCCCATTTCTTAATTGGACCGCTGGGCATTTTGATGTCTAATTTCTTGAGTTCCTTATATATTCTGGATATCAGTCCTCTGTCAGATGTGGGGTTGGTGAAGACCTTTTCCCATTCTGTAGGCTGTCGCTTTGCCTTGTTGACCATATCCTTTGCTCTACAAAAGCGTCTCAGTTTCAGGAGGTCCCATTGATTGATTGTTTCTCTCAGTGTCTGTGCTACTGGTGTTATATTTAGGAAGTGATCTCCTATGCCAATGCGTTCAAGACTACTTCCTACTTTCTCTTCTAGCAGGTTCAGAGTAGCTGGATTTATGTGAATGAACTGAGAAAAGTAATTATATATATTAAATCTTCTAAAAAATAAATAAATATAAATGATTGATCATGCCAACATTCCTGGTATCCTACATAAATGGAGAAGGAAATGACTCAAGAGAAATTGTTAAAGAGATAAAAAAAATATATTGGAAAGAGACAAAATAGAGTTAGTTAGACCTGCAACCTGTGGTCTCCTTCAGTATCATGTTGATGCATGATTAATGATCCGTGGACCACCTGATGTAAATATACTCAGCTTCAAAGATAAAATATGAGTAGGTTGACATTTGTGCCTAGTTAGAGACACAAACTTATGGGGGAAAT
This sequence comes from Peromyscus aztecus, assembly GCA_902168405.1. Lineage (NCBI taxonomy): Eukaryota > Metazoa > Chordata > Mammalia > Rodentia > Cricetidae > Peromyscus > Peromyscus aztecus. The sequence continues at coordinate 46,041 of CABHPQ010000874.1, read as the reverse complement.
AACATGAAAAATTAATATTTTCCTTAAGGTAATTTATTCTTTATTTTATGTAATTACCCACTTATCTATTCATATGACATGTGTGGATCCACTGTATATTAATTTTCTGCAAATATTCTAGGGAATGTTTAACCGTAAATGCATTTGGTAAATCTATGTTACTTTGTCTTGAAACTGAAGGAACTGAACTGTGGGGTTGTTAATAATCTTCCAAAGGGCAGTGGATCATTGCTTTGATTTTCTGACCTCGCTTACTACATTTAAATCTTGACTTCCTGATGGCCAGGAGTTCCACTTAGCCAATCAAGTTTTGCCACACTTAGTTTGGTACAAAATGGTTGATTTTAATCACTTGGCAATTAGGAATATTGTCCAGCTTTTCTCCACAGAGTTCCTAGATAGCAATAGAAGAGCAAAGTTGATGTATAACATGTCATGGGAAATCAACTCTGCCAGTAAAGATGGAGGGACACTTGTATTTGTGGGGCATTGTTTTGTTTCAATAGCTGTAAGTAATTTTAGTTGAGGCCACCTGTTAGAAGTAGATTGCTTCCTTGTAAAGGCATTGAGGTATTGACTCTCTGGGTTTATAACTAACTCATAGCACCAATGTATAAAAGGAGAAGTGAGAACAGGGTATATATACATATACATTTATGATACATATTAAAGATGTGTAAACGATCTTTAATATATATATATATATATATATATATATATATATATATATATATATGAGAAAACCAAGGAGATACAAAGCAGAAACTCAGATTTGAAATCTCTTCTAGATGAACATATTTTCATCAAAATATTTCATATGGAGAAACAATGACATTTGATGATACAGTACATTATAAAATTCTGAGGACTGCAAGCTCTTTTTGGTTACCAGCCCCCCGCCTCCCCGGATTAGCTTAATAGTCAAGTTATAACCATTAATGTTTTACACATATGCCCAACTCTAAACATATAATAGCAAAGCACTATATGATTGGTTTGGAAAATTTAATAAATGATCCATGCAAACTTCTCCATAATATTTCACATATACCAACCTCAACACCAACCTGTGGAGCAATGCTTCACAATCTAAGCACAAACAAAGGAAAGGAAGAAAACTACCACGTGCCTTTGATTTGATATTATTGTTTCTGTCTTCCTTCTAGCCTATGTTATAGTTCCGAGTTACATTGTTTAAGTGTCTTCTTTTTTTTCTTTTTTTTTCAAAAGGAATGCATATTGTAAAGGTGTATTGCACTTCTAAGATAATATGGCTGGAAGCAATACTCTACCTGATACTTAAAATAACTTGCAAATCAAAATGACACAGACTGCCTTCTTCTTTTTATTTATTTATTTATTTTTGGTTCTGAAACTTGCCAAAGGTGCTCGGAGGCTAATAAATGATGGGTGAATCTCATAAATATGATAAATATGTAATAAGTAGCTAAATTAATAATAGATATATAGCTTTGCTATTGACTTTCATAAGTGTATATAGGAAGAAGGGATACAGGTTGACAGTTTTTAAAGTGCTTTAGAAAAGGAGCCATTTAAATATAATATATTGCGATTATTCTAGAGGCAAATACTTCCATATAAGTAAAGGGCCTGTCAGCATTTCTATTGGAAGTTTTCATTTTCAGGGTGTGTAACTCAACCCTAAATTGTGCTGTCAGCTGAAATATCGTATATAAAGTTCCAGTGTCATTGTCTTTTTTTTTTCAACATTTGCAATCACAAAACCTCATTTTTTTCACATGTGGACATTAATATAATGCAGAAGTCAGTAAGTCAGTAATTGCCAGTGCAATCAAATCTTATTCTATCTGAATAAGATAATATACCCTAAGAAATCAAGGCTGCTGACACCAAGGAGAGTACATAAATAGATTTTTGTGCGTCTGTTTTATGTCAGTGTTTTGGTCAAATATAATGTGTAGGTGGATGCCATAATGCTGGCTTCCAAGTCATTTGAAGGAAAATAATTATGCCTGGGGCACTGGAAAAATTTCAATTTTGAACTAGAGATGTGAGAGTATTAACAATCACGCCTACTGAGATGAACTATCTGCTGGTGACATTTAAAACTAGCCTATTCATTTCTATTCTTTATGGGCTGGATGTCTATTTCAGGGATTTATGGCAAACATCTGATCCAGAAGTAGTTATGTTCTTGACAACAAAAAGTGATAAAGAAGCTGTAGAGAGCAATGAAAATTGATGGAGATAGAGAGTGATAAACAGCAGAAGAGACCCATTAAGGATCAAATGATTGGTAAAGCCTGAGGAGAAGGGACCGAGAGCTAAATTGGAGTGCAGGGTGATCGTTTCACAGGTGCAATCAGCCAGCCATTCCCCCACTGTGTCTGCTTTGTTCTGGCTTGAAATCTGAAGTAAGTTATTAGAGGTTGGATCTGATGCTATTTTGAAGTCCTGAGAAGTACAAAAAGACTCTGAATTGTGTTTTCAGGGAACCTCATGTAATAAAGCCCACAACTCTCTGGCTAAGGTCACAAAGGATTTCTTTCTAGGATTGAACAAAATAAAAAATAAATGCAAATACAAAAAAAAATGTCTCCTGATGGTGTTTGTGGCATCTGATGAGTTCTGAGTTTTCAAAGCGTAGTATGAGCTTGAATTCAGATACGGAGTCCGTTTTCATTTTCAAGACCAACAATATAACATATTGGTGTTTGAGATGTGACATTTAAAGATGTGCTTTGCTTTCCTCTTAACAAACAGCTAGAAAAGCACAGTCCTATTTGCTTGTGTGTTCATCACCACAATGCAAATATAAACCGAACGGGGAAGCCTTCTGTTCCCTTCTCACAAGCAGGTAGAGAGAGTGATGGATATTTTGAGTTTGTTCATTTTGAAACTCACAAGTCTATAAAAAAAGGAAATGATTTCGTTTTTGTAAAGATTAGGAACTTTTTCTTTTTCAGAAGGTTGACAGCCAAGTTCATGGAAGCAGTGCACTGTTAGAAATAGATCATTCAGGTTTCCAAGTACATTTTCTTTATGTGAAAGCATATTATATCATGCTCTATAGGAAATGTCAACCCTGTGTGTGATATTTAGGATGGGTAATTGTCCTAAAAATTAAAAGACGTTGATTTTTATTTCACTCGCTGGCCATGAGTATCTACCAACTAATATAGTACCAAATATTTTATGAGATGGTTTTGAAGACATCAAATTTTCAGATATCAAGATTCACAGAACTATTTGGTTTGCAAATGAAGCTGTTGATAATTGCTTTGATCTGAGATATTTTCAGCCTTTTTTCATAGAACAGTTTTTTCTCCTCCCCTGTACACTGTTAGGATTGAAACAGGTTCTCAAGAAGCTTTCTGAGCAGTTGAAATGTCTTCTGGCAGAGCGCGTGAAACGATTGATGTAGGTGTTCACCTTTTACATCTAAAATGACAAGCCAGTGTTTTTCTGCTTCCTTTATCTGAAGATGCTTTTGCCACCCACATTTCCTGCTGGTTCTTACAGGCTGGAGTAGACGTGTCTGTCCCAGTGGAAAGCTTACATTTGGTTTCACTTGAACACTCAGATCTGTACCAATGTGGGTGCAGATAGAACAATGCCTTTGTCCATCCAGAGCAGTATGAACAGAGGAAGGGTGTCAACAGATGTAGCATCCTTTGCCTTGGGATAAAGTGGCGTTGGAGCACATGCATGGCTAAGGTGGCTCCTAATCCAGGAAGTGTCAGCGTGGATGGACCTCGTACAAACCCTCTTTCAGCAAAAAAGTCATAGAAACAGGGATGTTGCCAGAAGAAGGTAGCTGCCAAACACAGCAGTTTAGGGCTGGTATCCGAGATCAAACAGCTTAGACCTTTCCCACCTGGACCCCTCCTTCCCAGCATCTGCTATCTCAAAGGTATCTATCTGCCAGATATGATTTATTTCCTCTTCACATCAAGTCACATGAGGAGAAATGGAATAATTGTTGGCACTATTGATACCTGTTAATTACAAAGACATTATGGAAATCCAAATGTTTTTGTTATCAGTGTCATGGTTTTCTCAAATTGAACATGTATTAAAAATTCTGTTCATCTAACTCTTCGCTCCATTTTACTAAGGGTATAAATTTCTAACAGTATTTGGCACTGAAATTCCCACTCTAAAGGCTTAATTTTGCTTTATTTTTCTTTTTCCAATATTGAATAGTAAAAATAATGTAAAGAAATAACTTATATGATTTAAAGATAGAATCAAAAACTAAATTTTTTTTGAATTGGCATACCATACCATTTCTTTTATTCTGAAATAATGTTTAATTTCCATGGTTTTATATTCTATGTATTTTAATTGATCAATGCTTCTGAGTATATGAGAACAAAAATCCTTCTGTCTGGACTGCTGATTCCCCAGTTGCCTATCATCTGGTTGTGTAGGCTTTACCAGAACTTGTCTATGTGAAAGTGGCCCTCATTTATTTTGCTTACTGAAATTTTCACCTCAGGCCGAACATGGAAATGGAAAAGCACCTTGGAGATAGGGGGGTGGATGGCTCTTAGCTTCTTTATTTTATTACTTGTGTTGTTATACTGATAAATGCAATCAAAGAAAGGAAAAATAATGATATGCAACTTTATCTGTAAATATGTTAGAGAAGAGTGCCTTCTGGACTGAAAATTAGTGTATTCTATGCTGATTTTCAGCTGAGAATTATATTTTTCCCTTTCCTAGATAGTTATAGTAAGTCTGTTCTGGAGGCTTATGGACTTCATGATAGAAACGCTGAACTACACTTACCAGAGGTATCATGTGAGACTATGGATATAATAACAGGCCTGAAATCTCCAGAATAAGAGACCAATGTAATCTTCTACAAGCAGGAGTGAAAGACTGTAATATATACATACATACACACACACACACACACACACACACACACACACACACACACAAAGATAAAAGAACAAATGTATGTTTTCTGCATTGCAGCCGAACATTTGGAATTATTCGGAAGATGATGTGTGTGGCTGTCTTTACAATGGAGTTAAATTAGTTTCTTATTTTAGCCGCCACTGTGGTTCATCCTCACTCCTTTCCATTCTAAAAATGCACCAGTGTGTCAGTCAGCTGCAGAGCACTTGACTCAGGGTGCGTGCCTGCGATGAGATTAGAGGAAGTGTATCAGAACCTCAGAGCACAGATTTTGGAGTTTACAGTGATCTGAGCGAGGCGAAGTATTGCAAGCATGTCCCAGCGCAGTGAGTCTCCTCACAATGCGATCCGAATTTTACTTTATCCCAGTGAGTCCTGGGCCTGTTTGCACACACTAAGCTTTGGGTGTTTATCCATAACTATCTTATACTTAAATTTCATTGTTGGAATTCTTGCTTATTAAACCATCAAATGCAATAATGGTGCTTTTAGCAGGGAAGACAAAAAACAGAGTATAATGAAACTGAAGAGTATCAAAACAATCTTCCTTCTTATTAACTTGCACAACTGCATGTGTGTCAGCAATCACAGATTAAAGAAGCAATTAGTCTGAACAGGGAAAATGTGAGGCTGATACTTATTATGTCAACAGATCCTGAGCCAGAGCCTCCACTCTTGATATGGCTGCTAGCAGGATTGCAAAAGTCTGTTCCATCATAGCTCATCATTCTAATCGAATTGAAAAAGCCAATGCTGGCAAATTGCATCCCCATGTCATAAATTTACATTTTTAGAGATTTATGGACCCTCAAGCACACTGACATAATGATTTATATCATATGTGATTAAAAGCCGAATGGCTTTATTTGTCTTAATGTTGTTTACAAAGAATTAAACTCTCACAACAACAAAATGTCAAGGAGAAGCGTTTAGTGCTCTCCCTCACAGATGACTTCTGTAGTGCTTATGAGTTTGTTTATGAGCAAGTGCCACCAAGGAGGAAGGCACAAGTGGAACATCAGTTGTATTTCCTGAAATATAATTTCTAGGGCTATTTAATGAAACAAATACGGGGGAAAGTTAAGGCATTTTTTTTCTTACTCAATTAACTATATTTTTCTTCTATTCCAATCTTCTCTTCCTTTTTAATTGATTGACCCCATGTGGTGGTTTGAAAGAAAATAGCCCAGGAAAGGAGTGGCACTATTAGTAGGTGTGTTCTCATTTGAGTAGGTGTGGCCTTCTTGGAGCAAGTGTGTCATTGTTGGGGTGGGCTTTGTGTCCTATACTCAGGTTACACCCAGTGTCACAGTTTACTTCCTGTTGCCTGTGGATCAAGATGTATAATTCTCAGCTCCAAGACCATGTCTGCCTGCATGCTGCCATGTCCCACCATGATGGTAATGGACTAAGCATCTGAAAATGTAAGCCACTCCAACTAAATGTCTCTTTATAAGAGTTGCTTTGTTTATGGTGTTTCTTCAGAGTGATAGAAACCATAACTTAAACACCATAACTTTACACATTTATTACTCTCTCTCTCTTTCATATATATATATATATATATATATATATATATTAATTAAAATCTTTAGTTTAGAAATTAACCAGGTGTGGTGGCACATACCTTTGATCCCAGCAATTTGGAAGCAGAGGCAGGCAGATCTCTGAGTTCAAGGCCAGCTTGATCTACAGAGCAAGTTCCAGGGTGGCCAGGACTATTACATAGAGAAGCCCTGTCTTGGAAAACCAAAAAGAAGAAGAGAAAGAAAGAAAGAAAAAGAAAAAAGAAAAGAAATTAGAGACCAGGCTTTTCAGTTACTTCCTCTGTCCTTATGTTTAGTCAAAATCAATGGTTATAAAAGATCTAATTGCTGAAGCTGATTCTGTGCAAGTAAGAGCAGCATAGGGTGATGGAAGTATTAATGAATGAGTTCTGGTGAGGAAGCTCTTCTATACTTCTGAAGGAGCCTTTATGCACACTGGTCATTTCACCTAAGAAGTACTATTATTTATAACATGTCATTCATTTATTCACTTAGGGTGATTTTTCACACCCTCAATGGAATTGTCTCTCCACATAAAAAAGTATTTTGAAATGAGACAGAATGTTTTAAAATTAGATATGAATCAAACTGTCACAAAATAGCTAGAACTTTTGAAAAAAAAAGCAGGTTTTTAAAATTGATGATTAAAATGTACTCTAAAGACATAGCAGTTAAAATAAAACAATTTCATTTAAATATAAATAAAAATGGGTAAATAAATTAGCATAAAGAACTCCAAAATGGAAAATACAACAAGAGGAATGTTTTCATTAGATAACAGATGCAGTTAATCAACCTAATTGTCAGTCAAGTAGAAAGAAAAAACATCCAGTGTACACTTAATATTAAAAGAACTAAGAATGCCTATATAACTTACTGTATAATTATATAAATAATGAAAGGACATGGATGAACTGAATGGACTCAGAGAGAAAACAAGGGAAAAAGTCAAACTGAAATTTTGAGGGAAGATCCTCAATAAATAGGAAAAACTCAGCAGAAAGCATCAGTCCTGGATTGGACCAAGTGGAAGACAAGTGCCATTTGATGGATTGGAACATTCAGACAACAACAAGGATGAAAGAATAAGAAAAATATGCACAGAGCCTGAGACGCTATGGGGCATCATTTAAAGATCAAGTTTGCACACCATGAGCGTTGAAGGAGGAAATCACAAACTTAAAGGCTTAGAGAATACATTCAAATATATTCAATAAAATTGTAGGAAAAACATTCCTCCAGTCTATAGAAGGAGAGAGTGAAGACAAAGGAGGCATTTAGAATGTCAAGCAGACAAGAGCAGAAAAGAAGATGTGCATGCCTTATGACAGTTAAAACACTAGGTGTAGGTACCAAAGAAATAATATAAATGTGCTCAAAGACTTAAAGGCAAACCCGCCAAACAACAGAAACTTTCTCAGCATAAACGCTAACATCTAGGAGAGCATGGAATGATGTATATCAACATCTGAAAGACATTCTCAACCAAGATTGCTGCAAAGTTGTCCTTCCTAATTATCAAGAAGAAAAACTTTCTATGATAAACACACACTAAAGAAATACATGACCACAAAGACAGGTAAAGGAGATCCTTACAGGAATCTTATACACTATGGAGAGGCCACAGAAAATGATAAGCCACATCAAAATTGTAAATAAATACATTAATAGCAGGAAAGTGGTCCAAATCATGAAACTACAAAATGGTAATCATAAATACACACTTTATAATGGCAACTCTGAATGTTTTTGGTCTCAATTCTCCAGTCAAAAGACAAAGATAGTACACTGTATTAAAAAAAAAAAGAGGTGTAATATATTTGTTGCTTTCAATAAACTTACCACATTAACAAAGGCAAACTTCACCTTTGGGTGTCTTCTACTTTGCTTTCTGTTGCTTTGATCACATCATGAGTGAAAGCGTCTTGGGGAGGAAAGAGTTTAGCTTGTACTTCTGTGTCAGAGTCTATCAACAAGGGAAGCCAGGGTATGACCTCAGGCAGGAGCAGAGACAGGAACCATGGAGAAGAAACTGAAGTAGAGATCATGGAGAACAGTGCTTATTGGTTTTTCCCAGGTTCTTCAGCTACCTTGATTATACATCCCATCACCTGCCTAGTGGTAGCACTACCCACAAGGGCCTGGGCCCTACAACAGTAATTGAAAATCTAGAAAATGTTCTACAGACATGCTGACAGACCAATATAATACAGGCGATTCTTCCATTGAGGTTTCCTCTTCCTTGTTGTGCATCAAGTTGACAACCTAAATTAGCCATCTCAGGTTGAAGATATGAGGAAAAGACATTCCAAGAAAATGGAACTAAAGAACCAGCAGGTGTAGTTATACTATTATCTGATGAAGTTAACTTCAAACCATAATCTGGTAAAGTTGGTCACTTCATATATACTGAAGAGAAAATCCAACAAGAGGATATTATAACTCTAAATATGTATGCTTCAAACTTTGGGATGCCGAATTTCACAAAACTAACTAATGGTTGTAAAGGCAGAGACTGTCATGTGCATGACTGTAGACGAATCTTAAAAGGTCCTATTAAATAAAAAAAAAATGGAGCCATATATAGGGGTGAAACCTTAGAGGTCAGGGAAATAGGAAAAGCTACAAGCTAACCCCACCTCACTGACACCTCAGTCTCCCAAGAGAGCTACTTCCTGTATACCCATGCCTATATGTCTTTCAGTTCTGTTCTCTCATTGGCTATCTCAACCCATCTATATCACTTCCTCTTCCTGCCCAGCTCTGTCACTTCCTGTCTGTCTGCACAGACCTCCAGACATCTATGGTTAGTGCTGGGATTAAAGGCATGTGTCACCATGCTTTGCTCTGTTCCCAGGTATGGCCTTGAACTCAGAGATCCAGACAGATCTCTGCCTCTAAAGTGATAGGATTAAAGGCATGTGCTACCATTGCCTGACTTCTATGTTTATTATAGTGGCTGGCTTTTTCTTCTGATCCTCAGATAAATTTTATTGGGGGACATAGTATATTGGGAGACACAATACATCACCACATGTGACTTTAATGTTTCATTTTCACTGATTATATAAACAATCAACCAACCAACCAACCAAACGAACAAACAAACAAAAACCTCAACGAAGACACCTGAATGACATTACTGATCAAATAAATATAGGTAACATCTATAGACTATTACACCTAAACACTGTGGAATTCATGCTATTCTCAGCATTCCATGGAATTTTCTTTAAAAAAGATCGTATTTTAGGGTCTGAAACACATTTTAACAAAGTTAAATTTAAAAGTATTCCTTGTGTTTTATTGGATTAGGAAAGGATAACACTACAAGTCAACAGGAGGACAAACTATTAAAAATATACAGTTGGAAATTATAGGTGAAATGAATAATTTTTCAGATTCATATGACCTACTAAACCAAGAAGACATATGCAACTGAGCAGAACTATTACAAACAATAAGATGGAAACAGAAATAAAGTGGGTCAACTAAAAAGAGCTCAGGCCCAGATTATTCACAGATGAGTTCCCCTAGATGTGATTCCCCACCTGTGGGTTGCCTCCTGTTTTGGGGTCACATATCAGATATCCTGTGTATCAGATATTTACATTACAATTCACAACAGTAGCATCATTACAGTTATAAAGGAGCAATGAAATAGTTTTATGGTTGGGGTCACTACAACCTAAGGAACTGTATTAAAAGGGTTTCAGCATTAAGAAGGTTAAGAACCACTGGACTGGACTTTTATAGTAAAACTGTAATGTTCTTCAAAATGCTTCATGGAATATAAAAGGAAAGAATACAATCAAACTTGTCTTACAAAGGAAACAACAACAATAGCAAAAGAAAACGTTATACCAGTCTCTAGGATGAGCTGGATGTAAAAATTCTTATTGGAATATTTAGACACTGAATTCAGTGGTATGTTGAAAAGACCAATCATCATCATCATCAAATTAATTTCGTTACAGGATGCCAAGGGTTAAGTGTCAATAATATAAAACATTGTATAATAGATTCAGAGACAGAAATCACATAATCATCTCAAAATATGCAGAAAAGGCTGTGACAACTCCATATTACTTTGTGGAAAAAAAAAAAAACTTAAAGAGGAACCATGGAGATTGTTCATTCAATAAAGACCACACCCTGCAGTCTGAGGACCTAACTTTTTTGAAACTGGTAAAACAACAACAACAACAACAACAACAACAACAAAACAAAAAAACTGGGCTTGATAGCTCGTGCTTGTAATTCTAGCAATGGGAAGCTGAAAATCAGAGACTGGTGGGTTTCTGGATCTCTTTGACTAGCTAACCATGTCTTATATGGTGAAGTTCCAGCAAATAAGTGACTCTGTGTCAAACCAAAGGTGGAAAGTTATTTATGAAAAGCCTATAGTTGTCATTACATTAAGTGCAGAAAAGTCCAAAGCTTTCCCCCTAATATTAGGAATGAAACAAGGCTGCCTACTTTCTCCACTCTCCATCAATATTGTCCTTGACATCTTAGCTACATCAATAAAATTAAAGAAACACATTTAAAGGATACAAATAAAAAGTTCATTATTTCTATTTACAGGTGATATGATTCCATACAAAAGAGATCTTAAAGACTACACCAGAAAATTAGAATTGATAAGCACTTTCAGAAAAGTGGTGGGATACAAAATTAATGTACAAGTATTAGTCCCACTCACTATACATACAAATAGTCCTAATAAAGGAAGTGAAAGATCACTACAATGAAAAATTAAAACACTGAAGAAAGAAGTTAAAAAAGCATCTAGAACATGAAAAGATCTACCATGCTCACAGGTCAGCAAGATTAATATTGTGAAAATGAATAGAATCAAAAGTGATCTAGAGATTGAGTGCATCCCCACACAGAAATAGAAAAAAAATCAATTCTAATATGCACATGCATCTGCAAAAGATGCCAGAGAGCTGAAGCAATCCTGACATACACAGAGACTATACCTGAAGGAGAATTAACCTGGAAATTTCATGATTCCTGATTTCAAGTTATGCTACAGAGTAATGAACATGGATGAAAACATTTCTCAATAAAATACTTGCAAAACAAATTCAAGAAAATCTTAAAAAGATCATTCACTGTGAACAATCTGGCTTCATCCCAACAGAAATCTCGCTTGTTACTTGCACAAAAATGGAAGCATGAATCAAAGAACCCAAAGACTAAGGACTGAACCTATATAACCACAGCCAAATGTCATAGTGGTGAAGACATGATGCCCAGCAACAGGATTGCACATGCAGTCAGCAGCAGAGCAAGGGGTGCTTCAGCTCAGTGTCTCCTTTTCTTCGTATTTAGTCTAGAACCACAGATTTGGAACGGTGCTTCCCATAGCTATGGTAGGTCATTCTACCTTCATCCTATCTAAAGCTCCTTTACTGACATGCTATGAGATTTGTTTCCATGGTGACTCTAAACCCTGTTAACAATCAAGATTAAACATCACAGCATACACTGGGAGAAAAGACAGCTTTAGGTAAATAGTGCTGGCAAAACTGATTATCCTGATGTAGAAGGATGAAGCCACAGCTCTCTCTCTTACCCTGTACAAAAAATCATTTCAAAATGCCAGGGAATACTGTAGTGTAAGATCTGAAGCCATTCGAGAATATCATAAGGAAAGAATTAGAGATACAGGCATTTAACCTTTGAAAAGAACTTCAGTGGCTTGGAAATAAGACCAACAAGTAGGGTTGCACGAATTTCAAAAGCTTCTGCAAAATATAGAAATCAAGGGAATAAATGGTTTATAGAAAGGGAGCAAATATTTTCTAGTTACATGTCTGACCAAGGATTAATATCTAGGATATATAAAGAACTGTAAAAAGTAATTGCCAAATATTAAAAACCCAAACAGCCCTACCAGTAAATGGGTGATTGAAATGGGCAGTTCTTGAAAGATAAAGTAAAAACAGCCAATAGCATATGAAAATTATCAACACCCTTAGCCATCAGAAAAATGCAAATTAAAACTACCCTGAGAATCAGTATTAGCTACTATTACCATTACTATAACTAACAAAAAGAAACTAATAAGAACTTGTGATGACTGGTACTTGAAATAGTGGCAAGTTGCTGGGTGATAATTATGTTTTATTTTGCTAGTATCATATTTTCATCTGAGAGAAGTTGTCAATATGTTTTTAAATATAAAACATGCTCATATCCACAGAGTAGGTTTGAAAAAGTTAAGACCCAATAATCATTTATGGGTGGTTCAATTAAAATTAATGTCCCAGCCTATGCAATTATCAAAGATGGGGATTTCTATTTAAAATAGTCTCATGATACATGTGAGTTCTGTGTATTAATTTATGTCTTGTATTTTAAATATTCTAAGAATATATAGTTACCATAACAACAAATATTACTCTTATAAACATTTCCCTAGGAGATAATAGGAAAATATGTACGGGAGATGTGAAATAATAGATATAAAACATTCACATTAGTATTTGTATGATGTTCTCAAGAAGATAGGCATTGGTAGAGTAGGACCTGACATATTCTTGGGAGCTGCAAGGCCTGATTTTTAAAGCCAGTTTATTGCTGTCCAGGTGAGTATTCTTCATATCTCACTTTGCCTTCCTAAGCGCCTATTAGATGAGATGGTCTAATGGTTTCTAAGGACAACTTTGTTGACAATTTTTGCAAAATTCACAGTTAATTAAAGTCAGTTTTGCTAGCTCCTCTTTATTCACAGCAACGCCATTATTTATGCTAAGTTGTATCCTATTTGCTGCTCTTCTACACACCCGGCCCTTAAAACACGTTGCATATGTCTGAGGGAAAGCCGGTGTAAATTCTTCGTTTTTAGGGTGGTTGTGAGAAAGCAAAGATTAAAATGCCTGAGCATTTCACACGATGTCTCATCAGCAGTGGCGGTCCGAGAGACAAGTACCTCTAGAGGAGGAAATTCAGACGCAGTTGAGAGTAGAGTACGCTGTTTTATTTGCTTGCTTTCTTGGGAAGTGTTGAGGTGTTTGTTATTTTATTTTAGTATTTTATTTATTTTTTTGTGGCAATGACTCATTAGGAAAGAACATGATTTCAGGAACTGATTGCGATTTTTACATCAGGCCTAGAATACTTGGTAACAAATCTATGAAGTTAACATCATTAACTCTTCTTTTTTCACAGATGAGGCAAATGAAGCATACACTAGCTTTAAATAATTCCCGAAGTTCATAAAATCTGTTATGCTCAGGAAATATATAAACTGAGAATGAAAGATTAAATGATGTATTTACTATTCAATAGTTTTAAATATGAAGTTAAATTCATGTTCAAATAGCCATACGTGTTCTGAATAGTGACAGAACACAGTCAGTGCTCAAGATGTTGATTATTTATTATCTGATGAGGGAGATATAAATGGTGATCATTAGCAGTTACTTAATTTTTATAAGCATTATTTTCATCTATTAGTTGAGTTCCTGGCAGGAAACAGATGGTAAACACAGGGTAATTAAAGATAATTTTTACAAGGTACTAATTTTAAAGTTGTGGGAAATGTTGAGGGAAACCAAAAAGAGATGATGTGTTAACTCTGGAATAACAAGAGCTGATGTTATAATGGATAATGTCATCCATTATCTTCACCAGGGCTGAACGGAATGCATGGATAAGGACCCAAAAGAACTGTAGATGATGCTACAGGTGTGGATGCCAGAGAGAATCTCTGGTTCTTCATTAATAAGCACTCTTATTCTATGATACCAAGGCTGGTCTTTCTTTTCTTCCACTTTTTAATTTCTGTTGCCTCTTCCCTGGATAAACCAGCAGCTTGGTGAAATAGTCTATAGAAATTGACATCCTGGGACCTAGAGAGGGTGTAAAGAGTTACAATGAAGATCTATTGGGCCAGAGGACATCTAGTGGGAAAGTGGATTTATTACTTTATATTTCTGTATTGCTATGAAGCACTGTGGAGAACTTCACATGTAAATGGCAATGCCCATGACTGTCTGTAATCTCAATGAACCTGCCTTTAGAAAGAGAGAAATGTTGCCCGTGTCTAGTTAGCATTAAAAGGTAGGATTTTGGAGCTATATTGTCAATTTGATTTGAAAAAAAAATTGAGAATTGACCTTTGCTTCTGAAAATAAAAGTGAGATCAGGAACGGTATGGATAAAGTTCTAGACTGGTTCTTAGGTGAGAGAACATGATTCTGGAGGGACTAGATTCTGGATTAACTATAACTAAGGTCTGTGTTAGATCTTAAGACTTCATGACAGTTCCTCAAGGTCACGGAGAGGACAAACAGTGTCAGAAACTGTCCATTTCCTATTATTATTAAACCACCTCCCTGAGCTTCCTCTCTTCTTAGAGCTTAAGAACACTATAAAGCAATCAGATTCAGAGTACTCATAAATGAAATACTACACTCGCTAGTTAATGTTCTCAGAAGCACATATCAAGGATGCTGGTATTGATGATCTTAAATACTTACTGGCACTTAGTCTCCAGGTAATAAAGGTATTTTATAAATCAGCAGACATACCTTATGTACTAAGTCTAAAATTTGAGTTCATGTGCCATATATCTCAGGTGCCATCTTACAGTCTATGCTTCCCTGCTTGGAAAGCAATTTATTTTTATCAATATTAATGTAATTGCCATTTGATTTTGTAGATGAAATATATGTGTCTATCTATATCTGACTTGAAAAAGTTTTTCCTAGATCAATGGAAACATGCTGCTGTATTTCTTTTCTGTATTTTTTCCTCTCTATAAAAAGATTGAAAGCTTATTGCTAAGTTTTTGTTTTAAACTGAGTGTCACCAAGTGGTGTTCATTTCAGTTAGTTCTATGTTTTGAATAAGCATAACATTTAATCAATCAATAAATAAGGATTGGCATTTAGTGAGAGCAAAATCGGACACTTCATAAAATAGCAAAATGAACCAACCCCACACAGCACCGACAGGTCCTTGGATGACTTAATCTTATCATACACAGTTCTGGGAAGAATACGTAGTGTTCTTCCCCTGCCATATTTGCTTTAATAACTAACAGTGGTATTTGATCAAAATATTAAAAGCTGAGAGGGATCTCAGAAAATGCTGAAGGAAAACTCCCTTTTATTAATAAGACTATGTGGAGATTCAATTTCATAACTCAGTTTAGCTGGCTTTTAAGATATTCCCCTGTTGCCAAGGGAGCTTAGTGGTAGGTGTAGGGATGAGCTTAAAGCAAATTCTCAGAACAAGCTTTTATACAACAGCAATCGCAGCATTTGTAAGTGAAACCCCTTCCATATGGAAGATAGAAAAGCGAGAAGTGAAAATGGCATCACTCCTTCCACATCAGACACCTTAATTAACTGGTCCGTAATCACAGACTCTGCTCCAAATGAACAGAAGAGCTTTTTTCT
This sequence comes from Peromyscus aztecus, assembly GCA_902168405.1. NCBI lineage: Eukaryota > Metazoa > Chordata > Mammalia > Rodentia > Cricetidae > Peromyscus > Peromyscus aztecus. Next base: position 30,164 of record CABHPQ010000874.1, on the reverse strand, counting down.
CCTTCTGAATGAAACAGGCACAGAAGGTATGCTACCTGTGCACTTCATTACCTGAAGGGAGAGCTTCTGAATTCTGATGATCTTCAACTTCAACTTGCAGCAGCAGAGGTTGCTTGCAGTTTCCTTAAACAGATTTGGATCCTGTGAGCTTTCTGTTCTCCCTATCAAAAACTGTCTTGGCAATATGGGAGATTTTGTGAGGCACTTTATTTACTTACTCATTTTTAAGTTTAATGCTGAGATAAAAGGATGCTGTTTGTTGTCCTGTGTAAGTTATGGAGCTTTGTTATTGAAAAAACGGGTCCAGCAAAGCTTATATGAGCTCACAGAGACTGAAGCAGCATGCATCAGGTTTTATATATATATATATTACATATATATAATATTTATATCTACATCCTGTATATACACATATGTATGTATATATATAACATATATATGTATGTATAACATATATGTATATATATATATATATATATATATATATATAAAACCTAGAATATATATATATATATATTCCAGTTTAATGTTTTTATGGGATTCTTGAGTGTGGAAATGAGTGAACCTAAGGTTATTTTTGTGTCTTTTCTTGGGTGTTTCACCTTACGTTGGTTTACCCTGCCCAGCTTTGATGTGATAGCATTTGTTTTGTCTTATTATATTTTATTTTGTTATGTTTTAGTATTATCTCTTAGAAGCCTGCTTTTCTCCAACGAGAGACAGAATGGGAATGGATCCAGAAGGGAGGTGGGGAGAAACTGGGAGGAACAGAAGGAGGGGATCCATAATCAAGATATTATGACACCAGAAAAGAGTCTATTTTCAAAAAAAGGAAAAGAAGAAAGAAAAAGAAAGACAAATTCAAAATGTCAGACTAAAGTAGCACCTATCATAATAACCCCAAAATGAGAAATTCATTATTTAATTTGCTAATTGAGATACATACATCACTCACCTATGGAGAACAATTTAAGAAATTTCAAAACTTTTATTAGTATCCAAAGTTCCATAAATTTTTCAGAAAATGAAAAGAGGTCAAAGGTCGCTAAACATGCTCTTTGGACTCTGAAGAGGTGTTCTGGTAGATTAGAGATAGGCAGCTGTGCTGTGGGATGGTCTGTATGTCAAATTGCTCTGATTGGTCAATAAATAAAACACTGATTGGCCAGCGGCCAGGCAGGAAATATAGGTGGGACTAACAGCGAGGAGAATAGAGAGAACAGGAAGGCGGAAGGAGTCCCTGCCAGCCGCCGCCATGACAAGTAGCATGTGAAGATGCCAGTAAGCCACGAGTCATGTGGCAAGGTATAGATTTCTAGAAATGGGTTAATTTAAGATATAAGAACAGTTAGCAAGAAGCCTGCCACAGCCATACAGTTTATAAGCAATATAAGTCTGTGTGTTTACTTGTTTGGGTCTGAGCAGCTGTGGGACTGGCGGGTGACAGAGATTTGTCCTGACTGTGGGCCAGGCAGGAAAACTCTAGCTACACAGCTGCAAAGCTAAAGCCTACAGAAGGATGACCTTAGGAGTCACCAGTCACAGAGACCTTCTCTTCTTCCTTCCTCTGGAGAAATCACGAAGAGCCACAGGGTTCCTGACAGGCAGGGGGTGAAGTGCAAGCTGCTGTTTCTCCCCAGGAATCTGCCAGAAGTAACTTTAGAAACCTAGGGAAGTCTTCCCAAGGGCTGCTGCTGGGAAGACAGTATGGGGGAGAGTAGTTTTAGTTATTTTGTTTGTTCTTGGTCTGAACATTTATTTTTTTCTGATTTTGCTCTTCATCGCTCTCACTGAAATATGAAGAAACCTCAGCAATGCCAAACATTTGGAAAATCTGCTGCAAATGAAAAAGATATCGGCTACTAGCATCCTGGACCTGCTTCAGATAAATGCTAGAGCTAATGGGTTCTGTGTTAAGGAGCTTTTGCTATCCTTGAAAACTTGTTCAGATTGACTACCGGAATAAAAGGGAACAGAGGTGATGAGATGCTCCTCGATACTGTGAGGACCACCACCGTCTCCCTGCAGAATGACCAGTCAGAATTCAACCTAGGTTCTTTAAAGCATGGTATCAGACACTGTCAGGAGTTTACAGGTGAAAAGAAATCTCAACTGTAGGACAACCTTTAGGAAAAAAAGGTGACTCAATATTATGTCACAGGAATAGAATTTTTAGAATATATAGATTAATAATTTAAAATATGCTTAGTTGGAATATGAAAGAATTCAGGAAGTCATAAGAGTTAAATAGAAATTGATTGAGAATTATAATATTTAAAGACAAAATGTAAAGGAATGAAACTCGAATGTGGTTGATATATTGTGTACCCTAATAAACTTATCCGGGGGTCAGAGAACAGAGCAGCCACTAGATTAGACATAGAGGTCAGAAAATGGTGGCACACACGCCATTAATCCTATCACTTGGGAACCAGAGATCTGTCTGGATCTCTGTGAGTTCAAGGTCACACTAGGAACAGAGCCAGACATGGTGGCCCACACCTTTAATCCTAGCACTTGAAATCTTATGTCTTTGCTTAGGAAAGGCACACACATGTCTTTAATCCCAGGAAGTGATAGCAGGAAGTAGAAAGGTATATAAGGCATGAGAACCAGGAACTAGAGGCTTTTAAGCTTTTAGACTTTTAGCAGCAGTTCAGCTGAAATCCATTTGGGTGAGAACTCAGAAGCTTTCAGTCTGAGGATTTGTAGAAACTGTGTTGGATGAGGAGTTGTCAAGGTGAGGTTGGCTGTGGCTTGTTCTGCTTTTCTGATCTTTCAGAATTTACCTCAATATCTGGCTCCGGGTTTGTTTTTTATTAATAAGACCTTTTAAAATTCTTGTTACACTAGAATTTGAAGGATTTGGTTGAAGAGTTTCCTCAAATATCACATCGGGTGCTATCAGAAGGTAGCAGAAAAAGATAAGACGTTGGAAACATACCAACAAGCTGAAATTTGCCAAGTAGAAATAAAACCACTAATATTCAGTTAATGTGCTTCTTGGGAGAAATTGTGGACATTTTGGAGTTGGGGTAGGGGCAAATGATGTAAGGTAAGAAATAAAATCTATTAATTCCTACAACTAATGAAAAAAAAAGAACAGATCTCTGTAAAGCCTTTTTCAGTAGGATGCCCTGTGCACAATAATTAGCTTCTTTTACTCTTATTTCGTTGGATAACAACTAGGTTCTAGAGCACAACAAAAAAAAAAAAATGGAAACTCATTTAGAGAGAATAACATGCCAATTAACAAGGAGAAGCATTTAGATCAAATTGCAGCTTTATAACAGTAATTAACTATGCAAACCAAGGTTATTCAACCCAACATGGCTTTGTATAATAAATATGAGAATATTTATTTTACAAAGACCAAAGTTGAAATATCTTTCAAAAATGCATTGACATACAAAGTAGCACATGAAATATTGCTGGCCTCAAAGTTCAGATCATATTATGATTATGTGAAAATGTGAATTGAAGGAAATATCCAAATTATGAGTATTGTCAACATGGTGTTGAATGTTGGAGAGAGGAAGAGAAGACAAAAACTTAGAAGGTACACATACTGCTTTTAAAAAAAACTCATAAAGGAAAAATAAGGAGGAAAAGCCATATATAGAGATTTTAAATTAGAGGCAATAGCTAAAAGAATAAGAAGAATTTTCATGCAGAGGATGCATTCTGGTAGGTACTAGTCAAAGTAGGTGTGCACATGCATTATGGCAGTGCAACTTCATCCCAAAGGTTTGCAGTTTGAAAGAACTGCAGCAAAGGATGGTAAAAGGAAACATGTGAAGACACTCACTGATTTGGAAGTCATCATCTCTTGGAGATATTCATTGCCAGGTGAGTGGATGAGCTAAAGTTATGAGTTAAGGTCACTCTATAGAGTGACAGCAATAGCTATTTCAGCCGCAGGCCCTGTGCCAGCTACCAGCACATGTCAGAGGATGTGCCATTTTTGTGTTGCATTGTGACATGTACAGCCCCAGGCATGGGCTCTTTGTGAGTGTTTTGCTAAGTGAAGCCTGAACTCTAAGTGTTCTCAGAGGTGGAGAGTGAAGTGTCCATGGGCCATAAATAGGCTCCTGACAAGATTTGGAAGCTGGTCTTTGCTTAAATTGCAATCACGTTCCTGGAGGAGGAGATAGGTTTTATGAACTCTGGGAAGCCATGGCTTTCAGTCTTGCATTGATAATTATGGATCAATAAAACACCCAGAGAAAGAATTGAGAGTCTAAAATAACTGGTTTTATCATTAAAAGAGTCAAGGCAACTTGTTAAATATGAACTGTTGGAAGAGCTTTTAAATATGAATTGGAGTTGGGAACCAAAGTGATACTGTATGAAATATCAACTTGTTTTAAATTTCTTAATCATTTTTCATCTATTTTCAAGCTGTGTTTCACTTGTATTAGCTTTGCTTTACTACAGTGAAATGCTTGATGTGATTTACTTGCTTCTTGAAAAAGTTTTCTGTAACACACAGTTTCAGTGGATCAAATACAAAGTCACAGAATAGGCCTGATGAGAGCAGTCCTTTGA
>CABHPQ010000873.1:60006-83556 GCA_902168405.1 Peromyscus aztecus | reverse complement strand
GGATTTGAGGGGATATTATTAGCCTGTAACAGCCAGTGTTTAAGCTGCTGGTAGTAGTAGGTGATTCCCAGGCACGATTTCATGTAATCCTTGCAGACGTAGATGAGAGTGCGTCTCTCCCCCTTCTCCCTGTCTGTTTTGTTTTCCAAACAGGGTCTCACTATGTAGCCCTGACTGACCCGGAACTTACTATGTAGACTGGGCTGGCCTTTAAATCATAGGGATCCTTCTGCCTCTAGCTCCTAAATGCTGGGATTAAAGGCGTTTTCTTTCTTTGGTTGGTTGGTTTTTAGTTTTTGAGACAGGGTTTCTCTGTGTAACTTGGCTGTTGTGGAACTGTAGACCAGGCTGGGCTCAAACTCAAGATATCCGTGTGCCTCTGCCTCCCATGTGCTGGAATTAAAGGTGTTTTCTTACCTTGATCCCTAGCTTATAGGTTGAGAAACAGTTTAGAGCCGGCAGCCGTGGCGCACGCCTTTAATCCCAGCACTCGGGAGGCAGAGCCAGGCGGATCTCTGTGAGTTCGAGGCCAGCCTGGTCTACAGAGCGAGCTCCAGGGCAGGCACCAAAACTACACAGAGAAACCCTGTCTTGGAAAAAAAAAAAAAAGCAACCAACCAGACAAACAAACAAACAAAAACAGTTTAGAGCAATGGTTCTCGACTTGCCGGTCGCGAGCCCTTTAGCAAGCCTCTACTTCCAAAAACATTTACATTACGATGAATAGCAGTAGCAAAATTACAGTTATGCAGTAGCAACGTAAGCAATTTTATGGTTGGGTGGGGGTCACAGCAACAGGAACCGTATTAAAGGGTGGCAGGACTGGGAAGGTTGAGATCCACTAGTTTAGACAGTCTAAACTTTAGAGGAGCATGGGAGGCTGTCCTCCATTACTAGATTTAATTCTTAGTACAGCTGGTCATCCGATTTCGACACTATCGTTGCAGTACCCAGGACACCAATTTTGAAGCCTGGGCGTGGTCTCTCACGACCCTAAGAGACGCCACTGCAAAAAACGCAGCCGTAAAGAACTCTACGAGTCGTGAAGAGTCGTGGCGCAGGAGAGTTGCTTTACGGCTAGCCCCGCATCTAGCGGGCGTGCAGAGCTTGAGGCTTCTGGTTTGCACACGTGTGGCGCTGTCGGTGACTCCTTTGGTAATCCCTCTTGGTAGAGCAGCAGTGAAGGACGGAGTGGCAGCTTCAGCCAAGGCTCCTGAGCCGATGGAGCTTGCAGCTGAGGAGGAAGGAACTCCGGGAGGAGGTCCCCAGAGGGTGGCGGAGGGGGCGCGGCCGAGGCCCGAGGCTGGTGGGGACGGAGTCTGGGACTTAGGTGGGAGCCCCGAGGCTGGCGATGGAGAGGAGAGGAACGGACTGACAGGAATTACGACCACAGAGGATGTGGAGGAGATAAAGATGGACTTAGCTGTGGTGAAGCAGGAAGTGGTGGACTGGTCGGATATAGACGGTGGCATGTCGGACAGCTACTGGATAAAGCCGGAGGTGGAGGGCGGGCCTGAGGTGAAGGATGAGAAAGTAGGCGTGGTGGAGGTGAAGCAGGAGGCGGATAGTAGCCTGGTGGTGAAAGAAGAGCCAGTGGATGAGCCGGAAGTAAAGGAGGAGAACGTGAAGGTGAAGGAGGAGGTGATGGACTGGGAAGGAGTGAAGGAGGAGGACCTGGACGTCAAACAGGAGTTGTTTGTTGGTCAGAACGTAAAGGAGGAGCAGATGACGGATGGAGTGCACGTCAAGGAAGAGGCCTGCCTCAAGAGAGAAGTGATGGATGACAGGAAGGTGAAGGAAGAGCCTCAGATGAATCCCCGCGTGGGCTGCAAGAGGAAACTGGCTATGTCAAGGTGGGGCAGGGAGAAAACCCAGATGGGAACTAGAACATTGAGTGGAAGAAGCTACCGTAACAGCAGAAAAGTGGAGTAAATTAAACCAGGCATGAAGCGGGTTCCTCAAGTCTGAATGGTGGTGTTCAAGTCGGGCTTGGAAAGGGTACTGTAAGACCACAGATTCTGGAACATTGTGTGAAGTGGCAATGTCCAACATGGTCAAGTTAGGGAGTGAAAATTCTGGGGATCAGAGACCTTTGTGGAACCAAATCTTGTTAGCTGTGAAGCTCTTGTGGAGAGCCTCTGCCTACTAGAGAAAATAGGAATTAGGGGACAGCTAATAAAAGCCAACAATGAAAAAGTGGGTGGAGTTAATATACAGTGTCAACTTCTTGAATTTTTTCATGGCTCCTATGAATGTTTATTTCTTGATGTAGTTTCTTTCCTGTGCTCATGTGATAACACAGAGGATCAAATTGTGATCAGATTATGTCTCAAACAGCTTGAGCTGACCGACCTGTGCTTTGGTTGAGAACAGAAGATGAGTAATACCATTTCTGGGTTATTTTGATGTCCATTCTAAATTAGATGTGGACTTTCGGAAAGGGCACACATTACTATTAGATTTGGCTGTGTCTCATCCTATCTTGTTTTGCTGGTGCATATGCTTTTAAAATATCCAAATGTAGCTTCTAGACACACACAAAAGCTCCATGAATTACAAATTTAAAAAATCACCAATTCATGTTATTCTCTAATTACAGTAGAAAAAGAAGTCAAAATGAGATGTTTTTTCTTTTTTCTTTTTTTCCGGAGCTGAGGACCAAACCCAGGGCCTTGTGCTTGCGAGGCAAGCGCTCTACCACTGAGATATATATATTGTTTTCTTGAATTGCATTTCATTGTAAATGTCATTTGCAAACATTTTCCTAATTTTCAGTGACAGCTATCAAGTATTTTATCAGCATTGCTAACCTGCTTTATTTGCTCTGACTACCTGCCTGTAAACTGTGAATATCCTTGAGTCAGCATTCAGAGGCTGTAAGTGGACTTCATTTTTGAGCATTAAGTCACAGGTGAACTTTTACAGGTGTCAGACTTGTGGGACAGAAGAAGCCAAGTACAGATGTCCACGCTGCCTTCGATATTCCTGCAGGTAAATATGTAACTTTCTGCCTTATTCCCTTCCTGTCTGCGCTTACTTCAGATAGAAAACTGCTTCCTGTTTGTGTCTGCAGTTTGCCCTGTGTGAAGAAACACAAAGCAGAACTGACTTGTAACGGTGTCCGAGATAAAACTGCGTATGTCTCACTGCAGCACTTCACTGAGATGAATCTCCTGAGTGGTAAGTCGGTTTGTGCACAACACATAAATGCTTTCTGGCCGCCCAGCCTATGTCACTTATTAATTTCTCCATTCTGAAATTCCAAGACTATCGATTTTTGGAAGACGTGGCAAGAACAGCAGACCAGGTTTCAAGAGACACTTTCTTGAAAAGACCAAAGCGCAAAAAATATGTAAGTATTTCTTCTGATCTTTTCAAGTTAAAATGTCTTTCAATCGGCTTATTCACTTCTCAGCTATATCAAGTGGCCACCCTGATCTGAGACTGTCCTCGTTATTCGAGATAGATCCAAAGTACTGACCCTGAGGAGTTTGTATTGTAGTGGGGAGTTAGTTAAGTGGAAGAGTCTGGATGTGTAGAACAACAAATATAATTTCTTATAGGTTTAAGTGCATGTAGAAAATTAGGATGAGTCAAAAGAGTAAAGAGAACAGAGTGCTGTGTGAAGGGCATGAACTGTTGAGGGTATGATTGTCAACACAGTGATGGCAAGGGTCTCTGATTGGGGACAGTGAGGCAGTGATCTTAATGGTATGACAGAGACAGTTGGAGACATTTGGCAGGAAGCTTTTCTGGGTAGAAACATAGGCAAAAGTGGCACAAGCCTATGACCCGGCACTTGGAGGAAGACATAGCCAGACTTTGACTCAGAAAAGATGCAGGTTGGGAACTGGTGTGTATGTTTGGAGGGTTACAGGGGCAGGATAACTGAGGAGTAATGAGTGGGAGGAGTGCTAAACAGGGGCTAGGGAAGCCTGCAAGAGTTCCCAAGCATGGCCGGGCGGTGGTGGCGCACGCCTTTAATCCCAGCACTCGGAGGCAGAGCCAGGTGGATATCTGTGAGTTCGAGGCCAGCCTGGTTTACAGAGCGAGATCCAGGACAGGCGCCAAAACTACACAGAGAAACCCTGTCTCGAAAAACCAAAAAAAAAGAAAAAAAGAGTTCCCAAGCATTCTAAGCAAACAGGAGACCAAGGGAGGCTGGGTGTGGTGAAGCCTTTAATGCAGCACTCAGGAAGCCAAGAGGCAGGTGAGGCTTTGAGTTCTAGGCTACACAGTGGTATGACACTTTTTTTTGTCTGTCTGTTTCAAGACAGGGTTTCTACTGTGCAGCTCTGGCTGCCCTGGAACTCTCTCCCTGTAGACCAGGCTGGCCTCGTACTCACAGAGATCCGCCTGCCTCTGCCTTCTGAGTGCTGGGATTAAAGGCATGCGCCACCACTGCCCAGCTGAGACTTTTTCACAAAAAAGAAAAAAAGTCTGGTGATGGTGGTACGCACCTTTAATCCCAGCACTCGGAAGGCAGAGGTAGGCAAATTTCTGAGTCCAGCGACGTCTACAGAGAAAGGACAGGCAGGGATACACAGAGAAACCCTGTCTCAAACAACAACAACAAACAAACAAACAAATAAACAAACAAACAAAACAAGGGAGGGGTTGATTGAGCATGTTTTGTCTTTAAAGGAGCTCTCTTGAGCCCTGGAGAGGTGGCTCAGCAGTTAATCGAACATGATCTTGCAGAGGACTGGACTACACAGAGATGTACAAGAGGGCTCCAGTGCCCTCTTCTGGCTTCCAAAAGCACCAGGCACACACATGATGTACATACATGCATGCACACAAACACTCATACACATAAAATTAAAAAATACTTTTTGAAAAAAAAAAAAAGATCACTTTGGCTGCTTAGTTGGGGTCAAGGAACCACAGTGGATGACTGAAGCATAAAGAATAGTTTCGGGGGTGTATGCCCTATGAGAGATGATGGTGGCTTCTTGTGTATGCTTTTAGAAATAATTGAAAGGGATGTGATTCCAGTTTTGACAAAAAGTTAACAGGACTGTAGTTAGAGTTTTCCTGCCTGGCCCACAGTCAGGACAAATCTTTGTCACCCACCAGTCCCATAGCCGCTCAGACCCAACCAAGTAAACACAGAGACTTATATTGTTTAAACTGTTTGGCCTAATGGCTCAGGCTTCTAGCTATCTAGTTCTTACATCTTAAATTACTCCATTTCTATAAATCTATACCTTGCCACGTTGCTCGTGGCTTACTGGCATCTTCACATGCTGCTTGTCATGGCGGCGGCTGGCAGTGTCTCTGCCTCAGCCTTCCACTTCCCAGAATTCTTCTCCTTGTCCCGCCTGTACTTCCTGCCTGGCCACTGACCAATCAGAGCAATTTGACATACAGACCATCCCACAGCACAGGACCCTGTGTCCTGACACACTTAGTTTTCATAGTCTTGCTTCCTTTAAACACTAGGACAATTAAAGATTACACACATAAGATATTTGGTACCTGAGAAATTCATTAATACTGTGATTGAATCAGAGACCATTTTAGTGTAGAAGTGATGATTCTCAGTACCTTTCACACACCTATATTATTGGTACCAAGATGATAATACACATGTAGAAAATTACCATGTGGCATTACTTACTACTCCTCAGGTTAAATTAAACATCACTAAGTTCTATTTTTATTATAAAATACAGCATATATTAAAGAATCATAAAATGGAAATATAGTGTAATGATTCATGATGTAGTGAGAATCTGTGTAATTGCCACTGGGCCTGGGACAAGGATGTTCCTGCCTCACTGGTGTTCCTTGTCACCTTCTGGTGTGCTGCACTGTCCCAGTCTCCTTTCCAGAGTTGTCTTAGAACCACACCTTTGCTCACTCTGTTGTTCAGAGATGAGGTTTCATAACAACCACAAATGTTTTGAAACAATGCTTACTATTGGGAATATTTTGGGTTTTGAATTACAGTCTGTCTGCATGTGCTTTTCTAGGGTTTATACTTAAACGTGGAATTGTTCTGTTACACTGTATTCCTGTCCTTAGTTTGACTGGATGTTAATAAAACTTACTCTGTAGTGATTATTACCAGTTTTCTTTCTTCTTTTGGGGTGAGGGATTCACGACATGGTTCCTGGCTGTTTTGAAACTCACTCTGTAGACCAGGCTGGCCTAGAACTCAAGAGATCCGCCTGCCTCTGCCTCTACCTCCTGAGTGCTGGGATTAAAGATTTGTGCCACTACTATCTGGCATATTATTACCAGTTTTCATTCTGACCAATTATGTCTAAATTTGGTCCAGCTTTTAGGTTTTTTTTTTTTTTTTAAAAGTCTGATTGCTGTAGGATTGTATTGGGTTTTAATTTTACAATTCACTTACTCCTTTTTGAGAAGAAACATCTTTTTATTGGACATTCGGATTTCCTCTTTGTGAATGTGTGCTTAAGCCTTTTGCTCATCTTGTTCACTTTCTGTTCCCTTTGTCTGTGTGTCAGTGTGGGCAGACACATGGCGTGGCTCATGTGTGGAGGTCACGGGCGGCCTCTGGGACTGGCCCTCTTTACTTCTTCTCCTGGCTCCAGGCTCTCCATAAGACACTGGGATAGCAGACTTTGCTAGCACACCAAGCTTTGTGCGACTTCTGTGATTTCAGACTTAGTTCTTCATACTTGTGCAGTAAACTTTACCCACCGAGGCATCATCAGCCTGTGAGCTGTCTTAATAGTTTATGAGAATTCTTGGTGTTTTTTTAGATATTGGTCAATGCTTGATGGGATGTTATAAACTATTTTGTATGGTTTATCTTTTCACACTTGGTGAACAAATGTCTTAATTTTAGTGTACGCTTCATCTTTTGCTTATTTCCTTTACAGGTAGTAGTTGTGTATGTTTATAAGGAAATTCTTCCCTTTACGTGGTCAGCAGCACTGCCATTTGGGTGGCCTGCTTTGAACCTAACATTTTATACCTTGAAGTTACAGAGATAATTATTTTCTGAAACTTTATAGTATTTCATTTCACATTTTTGTATTTTCTTAAAATTAATTGTTGGTGTCATTGGAAGCGAAAATGCCATTGAATTTTCCATTTAGATAATCCCTCTTTGTAGCACCATTTCCTGGAAAGTCCATCTTTTCCTATTTTTCCCAGGGTCACATTTATCATAAATCAGGGCACCATATTTTCTTAGATCAGTTTCTAGTCTGTCTGCTCCATCCTGTTTGTCCATTTGTCTGTCTTGCATCACTGCTAGACTCTCTCATTTACTGTAGTCTGCTTCACTCGGCCCGTGGCCTGTTTGCCTGAAGAAATATCATTCCATCCTGAGCATCCACAACCCTTTTTCCTTTTCTTACTGTTATTCCCTACATGACCTCTTAACTGCGGTCTACATAATGTGGGACATAAGAGATCATTTAGCACAGACTGAAATGTACAATATCATGTGCAAGTATTATGCCATTTATGTAAGGGACTTGAGCATCTGCAGAGCCTGGTGTCCATCACTGGTTCTGTGGCATAAGAGTCTGCTCTCTTGAGGTCAGGTTTATTGAGTGTGTTATTTGAATCATTTCTAGCCTTCCTCGCGGTATTCCTAGGGAGCAAAAGCAAAGGGACTTTTTGATCCTTGTCTCCGTTAGTTTTTGCTTGGTTACTTTAAAGTTAACATACTGCATGCATCAAAGTATTTCTTCCTTAACATTATGAGGTTACCATCTCTGCTTCTAAGCCAGTGATTCTCAGCCTGTGGGTCATGACCCCTCTGCAACCATATGGAAGCACAGATATTTGCATTACGATTCATGACATGAGCAAAATCACAGTTATGGCATAGCAGCAAACACAGTTTTATGGTTGGGGGTCACCACAACATGAGGAACTGTGTTAAATGGTCGCAGCAGCACTTGGAAGGTTGAGAACCACTGCTCAAGCTCTTTGTCTGCTTTTCCCAATATTAAAAACTGTATCAGGGCTTTGCATGGTGTTTGTGTGGTGTGTTTTTCTTTTCCACTTCCCTACCTTATGCTTTGGTAAGTCTTTTGTGTCACAGCTCTGTTCTGTCTCGAGCAAGTATGATAATTTGGATTTTTTTGCCAGCTCAAATGCTTTTAAGGAAGTTTTTAAATATATTTATTTTTATATATGCATTTCTCTCATTGCCTGGCTGTTTCCCATGGAAGAGTTCATCTTTATAACTACTACTATTTTTTTTGTTGTTGTTTTTTGAGACAGGGTTTCTGTGTAGCTTTGTGCCTTTCCTGGAACTCACTTGGTAGCCCAGGCTGGCCTCGAACTCACAGAGATCCCCCTGGCTCTGCCTCCCAAGTGCTGGGATTAAAGGCGTGCGCCACCACTGCCCGGCACTACTACTATTATTAAAACCAAAGTCTGCTGACTTACAAAATTACATGTTTTGTTTTTTTGTCATTTTCTTACTTAGCTGGTGATTGCTAACCCTTGCCCATGGACTTAAGACTTGCAACTTTGCATTACAAGTTTTAGATTCGTATCCATTTAACCAGAAAACTTTTTTGTCCTTCCTTTGAGTGATCTTTTTTCTTCCTTAGCTCAGTAAAAGGCTCAGTTGAGATATTTCCTTTGAGCTTGATAACCAACTCTCAGGTGGAGTAACATATGTTAGAAGCGGGTGTTTTTGTATCCCATGTTGTACCCTCTTGGTATAGTTTTATTTGATTATACATTGTAAGGCATTCTGAAATTAACTTATGTTTGGCTTTGTTGCTAGCTGTTCTTTATGAAAAATCGTGCCCGAAAGCAAGATATTTTCTTGAGGCTTCTACCCAATGGATTCAGCAAGAGGAAAGAGAACTCAACAGTTTTTGATCATAGGTAGGTCTCTTACTTTTACTATATAGCTATTCTAATTTGATGGGGAACAACCTCTAGGATTTGGTTTACTTTAGAAAATTGTTAAGAAAAGTGTGATCTGTAAACTTATTGGATGACAAGAGAAACTGATATTTGCATGTCCTCCAACTAGTAAAGATTTAGGAATGTGATGTGTTGCCTTGCTGTCCTCTGAGAATCTTCTCAACTGTTAATATGCATAACAAATCAGTAGATGTACTTGTGATTTAATCTCAGTAAGTTGGAATTTGATGGCATATATTTCTGATAGAGCCCCATAATTCTTATGGCTGGGTTGGAATTTGATAGCATGCATTTCTAATGGCGACCAACAGGGCTCCTTCCTGGCTGAGAACCATGCTTTGAGTAATAGTGTTGTGAAGTTTTCTCTAAGACCTAGAACATCATGGGGGTATTTGGGGAGCTTAAATTCAAATCTAGAAAGGATGATAAAAGCTAGGTAAGTTCCTTTGGTTAAATCAGTTCCTCTTCTGACCACTTTGTACCTTGATGTAAAGTCAAAAACCCTGAGGGACTTACTTACCTTTAGTTTGTAGACAGATCTCAATGTATTGCCTGAAGTGGTCTCAGCTCTGACTCAAGCGATTTCCCATCTGAGCTTCCCAAGTAGTTGGGACTGCAGGCACATTACCGTGTATACCCTCAGCCTCTTCTTTATGATCTGATGGGCAGGGAGCTAGGTAGGCTGTAGTGTCCCTTTCTTGTAGCATGAATCTTAAAAGTTCTTATTAATAAAATCAAACCTGAAGCCGGTTCTTGGGGTGAACACTGGAAGGTCAGAGAGACAGAATAAGCCACAGCTAACCTCACCTGGCCGTATCCTCAGCTGGTCTTGTTTCCTCAGACCGGAGGCCTCTGAGTCTTCATCCAGAATGGGTCTCAGCTGAATTGCTGCTAGAAGCCTGAATGCTTAACCAGCCCAAATTCTTCTCCAGGCCAAATGCCTACCCAGGCCAAATGCCTCGAGTTTCTTCACGCCTTATATACCTTTCTGCTCTCTACCACCACTCCCTGGGATTAAAGGCTGGTTTACTGGGATTAAAGGCGTGTGTCACCACGCCTGGCCGTTTCCAATGTGGCCTTGAACTCACAGAGATCCAGAGGGATTTCTGTCTCTGGAATGCTAGGATTAAAGGCGTATGCTACCACTGCCTATCCTCATGTTTAATATTGTGGCTGTTCTGTCTCTGACCCCAGATAAGTTTATTAAGGTACACAATATTTTGGGGAACACAATACCACCACACTAGTTTACTATTTACTATTTTATCTAGTTTACTATTCCACATGTTGAAAAGTTAGAATCATCAGAATTATCATGCTTTATTCTAATAAAACTTCCACCATTTCAAAAGATGTTATGTAATTACAAATGACATTATTCATTTAGTTTGTGCTTTAAGACATAATATTAGTGAGATTGATTCTCCTTATTCATGATTGGTTTCCAAAGCAAAGTAATTACTGTTACCAAATGTGAGATTTGCATACGTTGAAACACTGAGAATTTGGCATACTTTGGTGAACTTTAGAGTAACCAGTCTGCGCCTTGTACATAAGATGTGTGCTGTGTTGTGAAGGAGTCATTTAGGACTGTCGTCCCAGATTAGTTCTTAAGGATCCGAGTGTAGCATTTTGTCTCTGGATAAGGATTGTTTGGTCTGTCATTGGGTTTAGTAACTTCATTTTAATTATGGACCACTCCAACATGGCAAACTGAATGTTTTGCTCGTGATAATCCAGAGATGTGAGGCTGGTCTTGTATTTGTAGTGTTATAATAATACAGTTTGACTGAAGTTATTGATCTATACTGAGGACATTTAAATATGCTGAATTTGCATTACAAACATTCTGTATTACTTATACCTTGTAGTTTATGTATATAACCATAGGAGAAATATGTTCCTGATTTCTGTTTTTCCTTGGAACTAAAATAATCTGGCTTCAAATCTCATTGCAACTAGCTCTACAACCCACATCTTTCCGTCTGCGCAGCATTTTTTCCTCATGAGGGAAAGGGGAGTAGGTTTAATGTGTTTACATGACTAGTATTTATGTTCTCTCAAAAAAAAAAAAAAAAAAATGCTTGCCTGGCAGCGGTGGCACACGCCTTTAATCCAAGCACTCGGGAGGCAAAGCCAGGCAGATCTCTGTGAGTTCAAGGCCAGCCTGGTCTACAGAGTGAGTTCCACAACAGGCAACAAAACTACACAGAGAAACCCTGTCTCAAAAACAAAAAAATCCTTTTAGGGTCCTTTTTTTTTTTTCTTTTTCCTTTTAGATTTCCTTAGTGGGGGCCTGTAAAAATGTGAGCCAGGCATGGTGGCATGTCATCACCCCAGCACCCAGGAGACTGAACTAGGGTGACCATAAGTCCCAGGCCCCACAGGGCAGCATAGCAAGGCCCTGTCTGAGAAAAACTATAATGTACTTTCCAGGTCTGTCTGAGAATAGTTGAGTTTCTTTTCTTTTTATTTATCTATTTTTCCCTTGAGACGGGGTCTTAGCCAGCCCAAGCTGCCTCAGACTCACTGTGTCGTTGACTTCTGATCTCCTGTTTCTTCTCTGGAGACTGGGATTGCAGATGTGTACTGCTAGTGCACCGTTTTCCAGAAGGAGGGTCCTACTGTCACCTAGTTTCTGCCACCTCCCTTGGGATCAGCTGCTGCCTCCTGCCAGGACAACTGCCTCAGCTCTTATGTTTATATTAGTTTTGCCCACTGAATTTTCCCCAGTATAATTTAATTGCTCAATCACTGTCTTAGTTGGGTTTCCATTGCTGTGTTAAACACCATAACCAAAAGCAACCTGGAGTAAAAAGGGGTTATGTCACTTACATTTCAACGTAACAGTCCATCAGACAAGGAAGTCGGGGCGAGAACTGGAGGCAGGGCCTGAAGTGGAGTCCCTGGAGGAACACCACTTACTGGCTTGCTTTGCTCCTCATGACTTGTGCTTTCTTATGCCCCCTAAGACCATCTGCCCAGGGATGATAACACCCATATAGGAATAGACACTCCTACATCAATCATTAATCAAGAACGAACTTCAGAGACGTGCCTACAGGCCAGTCTTATGGAGTCATTTCCTCAGTAAGATTTCCTCTTCCCAGACTTGTCTAGGTTTGTGTGAAGTTGACAAAACCAACCAGCACCATCACATCTACCCATTTTTTCATCCATCCTCTTTAGACATTTCAGAGTTCACGCAGGCATCATCATACTGGCCTCTGCATGTTTCAGCATTAGTAGCTGGATCTCAGTAGCCATTTGCACTCTTCCTTTTGATGCAGCAGAGTTACGTCCTGTGAAATGTATAAATCTTAATTAGATGTGTGGTGATGTTGGGGCAGGAGGATCTGTCCATGACCTCACCCATACCATGCAGGTGCTGTGCCACTGAGCTGCATTCTCGGCTCTATAACGTAATCCCTGTGACTGCATGAAACATGACTATCATACCAGAAATTTCTTTCTACACGCTATCTCTTTCTCCCCACTCCCCAAACTGAGGTAAGTTTTCCTTGTTTTTCCCTTTTGCCGGTGAGTAGAATTTTCTAGTTACCTGTCCACTGTTCTTGGGATCTCATTTAGAGGTCTTCAGTTTATTGGGCCAACCTTGCCTGATGTCACAAAGAGGGCCTCTTGGTTATTCTAACTTGTTATGGGGTCCTAGTGAGAGACTTTTCAGGTTGTCTCCTCTGCTTTATTGCCCTAAATATTTAACGCAAGCAGTACAAAGGTAAGGGCAAGTGGTAGGAAAGAGGTGATAGAGGAGGCATGTAAGTACCTGTTAACCAAGCACTTTTTCTAGAAAGAAGGTAGTTATCATGCTGTCCAAATTAAATGTGCTGGTATACTGATTGACCAAAGTATTAAGTGACTAAAGATAGATGGAAAGCCATGCTCATTGCAGACTACCACTGTGTAAAATTTAAAATTTATATGCATATATGCCATACAGTAGCTGCTCTCCTCCATCTATAGGGTTTGTATTCCAAGCCTTCCAGCAGATTCCTAATAGTGTGAGTAATCCCAGACCTTGTTTTGGTTTTTTTTTTTTTTTTTTTTTTTGTTTTTTTCGAGACAGAATTTCTCTGTGTAGCTTTGCGCCTTTCCTGGAACTCAGTCTGTAGCCCAGGTTGGCCTCGAACTCACAGAGATCCACCTGCCTCTGCCTCCCGAGTGCTGGGATTAAAGGCGTGCGCCGCCACCGCCCGGCTAATCCCAGACCTTGTATGTATAGTTTGTTTCTATACATACATACCTGTGCTATCATTCAGTGTATAAATTAGGTACATCAATAATAGAACAATTATGGCAGTACACACTAGTGAAAGCTATGTGAATGTGGTGTCTCTCGGAACATCTTTCTGTTCTGTTCTCATCATGGTTGTGGTGGCATGAGATGATAGAGTGCCTATGTGATGATCAACAGTGAGGCCCAATAGCTTCCTAGTGCACTACATCACTATCAATCAGCACATGACACTCTTCACTGAAGCTAACTCCTTCCGTCTTAACTAAAGACAGGTGCTGAAGTTATCACTTAAGTTTAAGGTATACTAGCAAAGTCAGCACAATTTGTTCTTACCTGGACCTCAGGAACTCAGCAGATGACTTTTTACTTTGCCCACCCACCCCTTCAATTGAAGGCTTTCAATGCTTTATTTAAAGAAAGCGTTTTATACTCTTGTTGTTGTTGTTATATTCACATTGCTAGCATCACTACTCTTACACTTTGAAGACATTGTTAAATAAAATAAGCATTAAGTCAGTAGCCACACTGTAACAGTAGTGACTAAGATAGCAACTCCTGGTGCACAGGCAGGTAGCATACACGGTTTGGATGTGGCAGACAAGGGATCAGTACATCTTCTCTAATGGGACAGAGAGCAGATTGCTTCTTACTACTCAGAGCTGTGCAGTTTGAAACTTAGGAGCTGTTTATTTAGGGAATTTTCCACTTGACTATTCAGCTCACAGCTGTGGGTAATGAAACCACAAAAGTGAAGCCACTGGCAAGAAGGGACTAGTGTATTTTACAAGGGCAGCAACTTTGGGGAAGGTGTCTTAGTCTCTTTTCTGTACTGTAACAGAATAATCACTGGCTAGGTAATTCTTAAAAGAAGTTTTGGCTCGTTCTTCTAGGGGCTTAGAAGTCTAAGATCTTGGTACCAGGGTGTGCTTAGTGTCTTCTAAGGGCCTTCTTGCCTCTACAGCATATAGAAGACAACGCATAAAAGTAGATACATGCTGGCTTTGCTCTCTCTTTTCTCTTTCCTATGAAACTGGCATTGCTATCATGGGGTTCCATCTTCTTATTGGCCACATCTAGTGCTCATCACTCTCCAGAAGTAGGACAGTAGGTATGAATATAATGGTGAAGTTTCCAACATAGGACTCTGGTGGTCTGTGGTAGGGGGTAGTTGAGTAGAGCAGGTATGGGTAGTGTGTACTGTTTTGTTCCTTTCTGAAATTTAGGCTGCATGTGTTTGTGATTTTAAGAATTATGTTGACAGGTATACACAGTTCATTTATGTATCTGTGGCTGGAAGTTTAATATTTAAAAAGTATTCTGACACCATCATGTGAAAATCTGTGTTTTATTTACACTGCCAGCCTTGCATTGTCTTTTGGATATGGCTAGTGGAAACTGTGTATCTGACCTGTTCCTTACTTGAAGAAGAGAGCAGGAGAGTGGGTGTGGCTCCTGTTTTGGTTAACAGGAGTTGTGGAGGTGCAGAGGGAAGGTGCTTGTCACCTGAGCAATGACTTTGACTGAGGTGTGATTCTCACTGGAGATGGCTTAGACTGCAGCATGCTCCCAGTTGGGCTGAGTGCCTCTAATTGAAACTTGAAACTGATGTGTTTCAGATTTGGGAATTGTTTAAGTTTTATAATATTTGCATAAACTTCACCAGAAGAGCACCCCTGATCTGAACGTTCAAAATCTGAAATGCATCAAATGGCTCAATATTTTTAATTCAGAACATTCTAGAAAATTTCCTTACTTTTTAAACATCATTTGAGCAAGTCTTTCAATGTCTTCATCTGGGGCAGCCTCAAGCCAAAGAGGCCTTTATGAGAGAAATAGCCAAGAATGTCACCATAGAGAGACATGGAAACATGCTGCAAGCCACAGAAATGTGAAGCAGGAGTTCAGCTGACTATGGCAGGGCTCTCCAGCAGATAAAGCCAAGCCTCAGGCAGTCCTGGTGATGCTGGCTTTTGAATGGATTAGCTGTGTCCTGCAGTGCATTTCTTGTGTGCTGTTGTAGCTTTCCCACTTGATTCTCTTCCCAAGAACTTCTAGCAGTGTGGTTGATCATTCTTTGGGCACAGTTTCCCCTACACAATTGGAATATTTGGATAACATCCCTCCCACCTGTGTGACAGCGGTCACACAGTCAAGACCCCTAATGTCAGGCCTTTCTGTAATTATCATCATTAGCAACATCCGGCCAGGACCATCTCCAGACAAAAGTATTTTATCTGAGATACTTCCCAGGCTTTCGAAGAACAAACTGCAGATAGATAAGCATCCAGACTATCTGTTAGTTCCTGAAGGAAGATAAAACTTCACAGTGAGACAATCACTCAGGCCAGAAAGATGTGCTAATTAAGCTTAACCTTCCTTCTTCCAAGTGCCAGCTTTAGTTCTAGATCTCCCTTTTAAGAATTAACTCAGAACTAAAGGGCTTTTACATACCAGGTACATCTAACCCTGACACAGGTTGCCTAGTTACCAAGTACACTTCCCCTGCACTACCAGAAAACATCACAGTTTGGACAGATTTCAGTGCCAAAGGGGAAAAAAGGCAGTTTTATTTCCACTCGTGACTTAGTGACTTATAGGCTCTTAATGTTTTAACGAACCACTTCTAAGAATATAGTTCGAGCACATAAATTCTCTTTCTTAGATCCATTAATTGAATTAGCTCTTGGTTGATTCATTCCCCATTAGCCACTTCCCTTTTGGGTTGATAATGATAGCTGACAATTACTGCTCTTTGTGTGGATCTTATCACCCCCTCCTTTTGACCCTGAAAGATTTCAAGCCTGGTGACCTTGCCTTGGCCAGAGTATTGCTGATTGCCTGGGTGTACAACTGAAAACCTCAGAGGCTTGGGAGAATTAAGACGAGGAAGAATTAAGATGGGAAGCACTAGATGGGGAAGAACTAGATGAGAAGAACTAAGATGGGAGAATTAAGATAAAACTTAGAACAGCAGAAAAATGTAGAGAGAATCAGGCAAGAAAGGAGCCAAGTGTGAGAGCAGAAAAGAAGCTGTGTAGAGAGAGAACTGACTCAGAAGAATAAAGTGAATGGACTAAAGAGTTTTGTGTGCATAGATTCATTTGATATCGTCTAAGATTAGATTCTTAGCTGGTTGTAGATTCTTCCACGGACCCTGTGAAAAGGCTATTAAGGGGCTGAACCCCAATAGTCTTTTTTGTTTTTTTTTTTTTCTGGAGCTGAGGACCTAACCCAAGGCCTTGCGCTTGCTAGGCAAGCGCTCTACCATTGAGCTAAATCCCCAACCCCCTATAGTCTTTGTTAGAAACACTTTACCCCTGCCCAGAGTTTACTTGTGCATAAATTTAGTGCCTAGTTGCAGATGGTTCAAGTAAGCCTTCTAGTATTGAAATTTTGGTGATCAATAGAAAATTAGGCAAAGAATATTGCTCAAAGTAAACATGTCAAGAGCAATGAAAAATTACCAAAGTACCATAAAAACCAACATTACAGCAGTCTAGAAACCATGTAATATAAAAGCAAATAGCCCAATATAATGTCAGAATATCAAAGGGCAGTTATTTTAATTGTATTGTAGGCTAGAAAGATGGCTGAGCAATTAATAATTAATTGATCTTGCAGAGGACCCAAGTTTGATTATCAGCATCCACATCACATGGCTCACAACCTCCTGTAACTCCAACTGCAGGGGGTCTGACTCCCTCTCCTGGCTTCTGTGGGCATTTTCATGTACATGTACATATCTGCACACAGACATATATACATAACAAAAAAATAAATCTTGTGGACTAGAGAAATGGCTCAGCAGTTAAGAACACTGACTGCTCTTCTAGAGGACCTAGGCTTGATTCCCAGCTCCTAAATGGCAGCATAGAACCATCTGTAACTTGAGCTCGAAGAGAGCCAACACCTTCTTCTGACCTCCCCAGGCACCAGGCATGCATGCAGTGTACAGACATAGATGTAGACAAAACTCCCATATGCATAAAATAATAAAAAGTTAATAAAAATAAATATAAGTTAAATAAAATGTCAGTATTAGAAGAATACGGTTAGATTAATAGTTAAGTTAAACATATTGTACTTAAGACATATTTCATCCTGTCTTTTCCCCCCTCTTTTATTATACATAGACTCTTCTCATGCAGTATGATCTGAATGTAGTTTTTCCTCCTGCTCCTCCCAGTTCCTCCCCACCTCCTCTCCCATCCGGATCCACTCCCTTTTTGTCTCTCATTAGAAAAGGACAGGCTTCTAACAGATAACAATGAAAAACAACAAAATAAAATATAGTAAGATAAAACAAAAACCATCATATCCAAGTTAGATAAGACAAGCCAACAAAAAAATAAGAGTCCAAGAGAAGGCACAAGAATCAGAGACCCACTTGTTCACACTTTCAGGAGTCCCATAAAAGTACTAACGGAAGCTGCAGTACATGTGCAGAGGACCTGGTGCGGCCTCTATAGGCCTTCTGAAGGCTGCTTCAGTCTGTGAGTTCATATGAGCTTGCTCTATTGCTTTAGAGAGCCTTGTTCTCCTGGTGTCCTCTCTACGCCCCTCTGTCTCCCCGACTCCTGCCTCCTCTTCTGAGGGATTCCCTGCTCTGAGGGAAGGGATTTGATGGAGACATCTTGTTTAGAGCTGTGTGTTCCAAAGTATCTCTCTGAGTAATGTCTAGCTGTGAGTCTCTGTATTTGTTCCCATCTGCTGCGGGAGGAAGCCTCTGATGATGGCTCAACAAGGCACCGATCATTCGTTAGGAGTACTCAGCCTGTGTGTTTCTCTCTACTTTCACCCTGTATTCTTGTATGGACTAACCACCCATTCCCCAGCAGGGCCCAGACTTCACCTTCCTGTGGCTTCACCACCCCCGACCCAGTTCTAGGCAACTCTAAGACCTTCTGCTTATTTTTCTCCCACCTCCTGCTTAGAACTGTGAGTTTTAGACTTCTCAAGCCATCCTTTGGACTTAGGGTTTTGTGTCTTTTGCTTGGTTGGGTGTTTTGTTTTATTTGCTTTCTACAAAAGTATCTGTCGTCTTTACAGAATTAAGATCATAGAGACATGCCCTTTGTTAAAAATGTGAATTAGTATTTAAGAGCTCCAGTTCTATTTTAGAAGCTAGCCACTAGGTGTCCCTCTTGTAAAGACATAGCAAACATTTTGCAAATTTAAAAATACTATTCTTTAGATACAATTATAGCTTTCTAATTGTATCATGTAACATACCCATCTACTTGGTTGTTAACGTAATAGCACTTGTTTCCTTAAACAGTGTGGCAACGTATTTCTTTAAACACAGTTTTTTTTAACATGGTGTCTGTGTAAGTATAATATATAAGTATTTGTACTTTTCTGCAACTTGGCTTTAGAAAGGACCAAGGAAAAGTGGAATGATGAGTCTAGCAGTTGTCATGGAGAATACGTGGATTTTGCAGTGAGATTTGGGGGGTTATGTAATAGATGCTGGGTGTAAACTTGTAGCTGGCTGAAATGCTGAACTCTGCCATTTCTTTTCCATGTAGCTTTTAGATGTTGATGGAGGTGTTTCAGAGTAACTGAAGGTCTTCCAAACACACTCTAAAAAAACAGAAGCCTAATTGTTCCCCATTCCTGCTTTTCCTGACCGTGGCCATGCCAACAGAAGCAAGGGAGCTCTGTGACACTGCTTCATTTGGTGTGCCTCCCTTAGTGTTACACTGTCTGTGGAAATGGGAAGCCTAACAGTTGGATCACCTTCGTTGTCCACAGATTGATCCAGTTAGGGAAGTCTTTCCAGGCACTAGGCCTTCACTGTATGCCTCTAGACTGTGTCCCTACCCATGTCCTTGACCACAGCATTTGGAAGCCATATCTCCACGTGTGTTCCTGTCTTGCCTCCTTCAGGGTCTATACTGATGCCGGATACATCTGTTTACAGCATGCTTTTACCACGATGGCCGCCTGCTCAGAATAGTAAAGCTTCTTGCCTACCGTGTCAGTGGCCATTGGCAGAATTGCCAGTAGTTTAAATGTGTTGTCTCATTTCCTAGCATCGTGTCTGAAACTCTGAAATCTTTTGCCCTTTCCATGGAAGTTAACATCTGTTTCTCAATCACTCTGCATCCTGAACTGCTATCTTTAAGGGAGGGGAAAGGCCATTTTAGGTACTTCCATGAAGCAAGCTAGTGTGAGCTGCCTTCTGTTCTCTTCATCAAGCCCAAGTATCTGAGCTTTGAAACTGGCTCACAGTTACTTCTGAAAGGCTGTCTGAATTGAACCACTCAAAAACACTACACACAGCCCATCACTGTTACGGATCCTCTCTCTACACCCAAGGCAACAGGCATAGGGAAGTAACTTGCCAAGGCAACTCCCTTCACATAACATCAGGCTTTCCCATGCTGAGCATGAACCAATGAGCATATGACCTATGTTGTAATCCTCTTTATCAAGCACACACACAAGGCAGGGTGCTCATCCTGCTGACTCCTAAGATGTCCTCCTCTTCTGTATTGCCTTGCCATCTGTGGGAGTGCACACTGCAGCTCATCTTCTCCATCGTGTCTCTTTTGCCTGAGTTCCTTTAGTACATATTTTCTCCACAGTTAATAGGAAACAGATGCCAGCATTTAATCCTGGTATTCATTTTTTTGGTATGCATATATCTGCTCTTCATCCATCATAGTGTTTTCATGAGGGGCTCCCTGGTTATTTTGAAAGGTACATTTTGTGTGTGTGTGTGTGTGTGTGTGTGTGTAGAGCCCTTTGATACTTTGTAGAAAACCTTGTATTCCTGAACCTTAGTGGCTCTGAACTGGCCAGCCATTCCCAAACGTCACTCTTCCTTCTACCACAGAGCTGGTTAAGAACTGCCATAAGTGGTTAAAAATGTTTTTTCTTTTCTGCCTTCACGAGCTGCGTGTATTTTCTTAATATACCGTCTACTAGCTCCCACAGCACCCAGCTAACCTGCATCCTGTTAGCATGTAGTAGAGTACTTTAAGGGCATATATATATACATATATATATGTATATAATATATGTATATGTATATAAATGGTCCTTTCACAAGTATTTTCATAATGATGTGAGACATAAAACTGTGGTTTTTATTCTCAAATTCTAGTTATTTTAATCCAGACTAAGTAACTAAGCAGGCCTTTTGTATTCATCCTTCCAGAAATACTTAATCATGGTACTAATCCTAATAAAATAAATTATTTTTATGAGGAAGGGTTGCATTTATTTTTGAGAGACTAAGTTTTCATCATGAAAAATACTTGACAGGTCAGGAGGTTGTGAGTGAAGGGTTGTGTAGCTGTTTTGTGCATTTGTCCTTCAAGGGTTTCCAAATTTGGTAGATTTTCTTTCAGTTTTCAATTAAAATAAGATTTTATTGCTCACAGTGGCACAAAATGCTTTTATTTCTAAAATTCCATCAGGTATTACTTGATGCTGAATGTCCTAATAGTTGACAATGTGGATCTCTCTTTTCTGTTGCTTATAAATGAAAAGTGAAATGTGCTGTCTTAGGTTTTTTTTTTTACCTGACACGAACCTAGACATACCTGGAAAGAGAAGCCTCAGTTGAGGAATTGCCTCCATCAGATTAGCTCCTGGGCATGTTTGGGCCATTTTCTTGATCGCGAATTGATGTAGGAGGGCTCAGCCCCATTATGGGATGTACTATCCCTGCTTATGGCAGTATGGGCTGTATAAGAAAGGTAGCTGAGCAAGCCAGTAAGCAGTGTTCTCCCATGCACTGTACTTCAGTTCCTGCATTCAGGCTCTTGCCTTGAGTTCCTGCCCTGGCTTCCCTCCGTGATGGACTGTGATGTGTAAGACAGATAAATGCTCTTCTCCCTTCAACTGGTTTAGCCTTTAGTCCCGGCACTGGGGGACAGAGGCAGACAGATCTCTGCAAGTTCAAGACCAGCTTGGTTTATAAATTGAGTTCCAGGACAGCCAAGGCTACACAGTGAGACCCTATCTTAAAATCACCACACACACAACATACACACACACACACACACACACACACACACACACACACACACAGAGCATCCAAACAAGGGGCCAGTGAAATGGCTCAGTGAGGAAAGGGGCTTGCTGCCAATCCTTATGACCTGAGTTTAATACCTAGGACCAACATAGTGGAAGGAGGGAACCAACTCCTCCAAGTTGTCCTCTGACTTCCATTTCTATGCCCTGGCCAGTACTCACGAAATAGATAAATAATCAAAGAAAAAGGCAGATAGTTAGGTCTCAGTTGATGAGTCTTCCCCTTAGTCGTCTCTCACTCTCTAAAAGCCTTGTGAAGCAGTAACCCCACCAGAGAATTGTCGGGGTGTATAGTCTCCTCACTAGACACCGTACACTGCATTCAGAGTGTGTTTGCTTATGGGACTGACTCATGGTGGATAGTTTCAGTTACACATTGTTAGTATTTCTGTGCTAAGGTTCGTAATTGAGATCATTGAATTGAATATATAATTATAAAGATAACATTTGACTGTCTTTGAGTTCTTAACATACTGTTTGCCCTTTTAATAATATTGTGATAGAAATATCATCATTTCCAGTTTACTGTGAAAAGTTTGAAGCTAGAAACATGTAGTTTCTGCTCAAGATAACATTAGGTATAAATTGTTAAGAGTAGAATTCAAACAGAAGGTCCATTTAACTTCACCCCATCCTGTGAGCATCATGAGTGTGTGTGCACATGTGTGTATTGCATACTCTTACTATATAAAATATAAATAAAGAATAGAATGCTTCCATAAGAAAATTATGGGATGGCACTAACAACAAAACCAAAAAATAACAGGAATTAACAGTCATTAGTCATTAATATCTCTTAATATCAATGAACTCAATTCACCTATAAAAAGACACAGGCTAACAAAATGGATACGAAAACAGGATCCATCCTTCTGCTGCATACAAGAAACACACTTTAACTTCACAGACAGACATTACTTCAGAGTAAAGGGTTAGGAAAAGATTTTCCAATCAAATGGAGCTAAGAAACAAGTTGGTGTAACTATCCTAATATCTAACAAAATAGACTTCAAACTAAAATCAATCAAAGAGATGGAGAAGAACATTTCATATTCATCACAAGAAAAATCCATCAGGATTTATGTTCCAAATACAAGAGCACCCACATTTGTAAAAGAAACATTTCTAAAGCTTAAATCACACATCAAACCCCACACACTAATAGTAGGAGACTTCAACACCCCACTCTCACCAGTGGATAGGTCTGCCAGACAGAAACTTAACAAAGAAGGGAGCTATCAGATGTTATGACTCAAATGGACATAACAGACATTTACAGAACATTTCACCCAAACACAAGAGAATATACCTTCTTCTTAGCACCTCATGGAACCTTCTCCATAATTGGCCACATATTCAGTCACAAAGCAAATCTCAACAGATAACAAAAAAAAAAAAAAAAAAAAACTGGAATAACCCCCTGAATCCTATCGGATCACCATGGCTTAAAGTTAGAATTCAACAACACAAATTACAGAAAACCTACAAACTTATGGAAACTAAACAACACTCAATTGAATCATCCCTGGGTCAAGGAAGAAATAAAGAGAGAAATTAAAGACTCCATAGAATTCAATGAAAATGAATGCACAACATACCCAAACTTAAGGACACTATGAAAGTAGTGCTAAGAGGAAAGTTCATAGCACTAAGTGTCTACATAAAGAATTTGGAGAAATCTCACACTAGCGACTTAACAGCACACCTGAAAGCTCTAGAACAAAAAGAAGCAAAGTCACCCAGGAGGAATAGACAACGAAATAAACTCAGGACTAAAATCAATAAAATAGAAACAAAGAGAACAATACAAAGAATCAATGAAGCAAAGAGTTAGTTCTTTGAGGAAATCAACAAGATAGACAAATCCTTATCCAAAATAACCAAAAGGCAGAGAGAGAACATCCAAATTAACAAAATCAGAAATGAAAGGGGAGACATAACAAAAGACACTGAGGAAATCCAGAGAATCATTAGGTCATACTTCAAAAACCTATACTCCACAAAATTAAAAAATCTAAAAGAAATGCACAATATTCTGGATAGGTACCACATACCAAAATTAAATCAAGACCAGATAAACAATTTAAATAGACCTATAACCCCTAAGGAAATAGAAGCAGTCATTAAAAGTCTCCCAACCAAAAAAAGCCCAGGGCCAGATGGTTTCAGTGTAGAATTCTACCATAATTTCAAAGAAGAGCTAATACCAATACTCCTCAAATTGTTCCACACAATAGAACCAGAAGGAACATTGCCAAACTCTTTTTACAAGGCTACAGTTACCCTGATACCCAAACAACACAATGATGCAACAAAGAAAGAGAATTATAGACCAATCTCCCTCATGAACATTGATGTAAAAATACTCA
>CABHPQ010000873.1:13978-59906 GCA_902168405.1 Peromyscus aztecus | reverse complement strand
TAAAAGTCTCCCAACCAAAAGAAGCCCAGGGCCAGATGGTTTCAGTGTAGAATTCTACCATAATTTCAAAGAAGAGCTAATACCAATACTCCTCAAATTGTTCCACACAATAGAACCAGAAGGAACATTGCCAAACTCTTTTTACAAGGCTACAGTTACCCTGATACCCAAACAACACAATGATGCAACAAAGAAAGAGAATTATAGACCAATCTCCCTCATGAACATTGATGTAAAAATACTCAGTAAAATACTGGCAAACCAAATCCAAGAACACATCCAAAAAAAAAAAAAAAATCATCCACCATGTCAAGTATGCGTCATCCTGGAGATGCAGGGATGGTTCAATGTGCCAAAATCTGTCAATGTAATCCACCATATAAACAAACTGAAAGAAAACAATCACATGGTCATCTCATTAGATGCTGAAAAATCCTTTGACAAAAATCTTAACACCCAACATCCCTAATCTTAGAGAGATCAGGGATACAAGGAACATACCTACAAACATAATAAAAGCAATATACAGCAAGCCTACAGCCAACATCAAATTAAATGGAGAGAAACTCAAAGCGATTCCACTAAAATCAGGAACAAAACAAGGTTGTCCATTCTCTCCATATCTATTCAATATTGTACACAAAATTCTAGCTAGAGCAATAAGACAACAAAAGGAGATCAAGGAGATAAAATTGGAAAGGAAGAAGTCAAACTTTCGCTACTTGCCAATGATATGATAGTATACATAAGTGACCCCAGGGAACTCCTACAGCTGATAAACACCTTCAGTAATGTGGCAAAATACAAGATTAACTCAAAAAAATCAGTAAGCCCTCCTATATACAAATGATAAATGGGCTGAGAAAGAAATCAGAGAAACAACATCCTTTACAATAGCCACAAAGAATATAAAATATTGTGGGGTAGTTGGGGCTGACCTCATCCTGCTTCTGCCTCCCAAATTCAGGGATTATAAGCATGTGCCACCATTCCTAAATATTTGTGACATATTTCTCAGCAAAATACCTTTAAGATTATCAGAGTAATTATATGATCCGGTTCTCATTGGGGCCTGTGTGTTATGAGCGTAAAGGCGAGAGGTCAGTGTTCTTAGTCACGCTTCACCTTGTTTTTTGAAGCAGGATCTTTCACTCAGTGTGGACGTCACTGACTGAGCTAGGCGGGCTGGCCAGTGAGCCCCCGGGGTCTGAACTCGATACTCAGGCTTGCCAGCAAGCCCTTTCCCAACCGAGCATCTTCCCCATCCCCAGAGCATTAGTTTCTAAGGAGACATGTTACATGTTCAAGGGAATATTTCTAATAAAGAAGTGTTTTAGTTTAGAAAAAATGTGAGGATGACTCCCCATATTTGTCTCACAATTATCTGGTACTTCTCATAAAAATGGTCTTTGGTTTTGTTAGTAGTGGAAAATAACAATTTATATGTGAAAGATTGATTTAATGCAGACCTATTCTTAAATAAGAATTAAAGCATTCTCTGTCATAACTCTCAGAGTTGGAAGTACATCATTCAGTGTGCATATTTTCCTACCTCACTGCATAGTTCTGCCTGTCCCTTAGGGCTAGTTAACATTCATTATGTAAATCTGTTTTCTTAGGATGGAGGTGTTTCCAGCTCACCCCATTCTAACACGTGACACAGTGGACAGTTATGCGTATCTTATTACTTGCCCAGTTATTTCTTCAGTATAAATTCCCAGGAATGAAACTGATGGGCAAAAGTCTGTACTGTTTTAAGTGATAAGTTTTTATTTATAGCTTTTTATGAAATTGCACTGCCAGAGGCTTGTATCCATTTATGTTTTGGGCAGTAATGGGCAGTGTTTCTTTTTCTCCATTTCCCTGGTATTTCTAATATTCAAAGTATATCTGCAAATCTGATAACCAGCACATTTCTTTTCTGTGTGCATTTCTTTATTGAGTTTGAACAAGCCCTGTAGTATGAATAGTACCATTTAAAGGGAGCTGATGGATTTGTATATTCCTTAGGATTCTAATAAGAGCTTCAGATAGTAAAATGGAAGTTTTAAGTAATAAAGTCAAGAATAACTGTACATGAGCATAGAACCCCCTGCCAGTGTCTTCATCTACATGTTACTTTATTGAAACTGGGAAAGGATGATCCTACAAAGTTCCAAGGAGGCAAAAGTTGATAAATATGTATAACTCCTGAATATAAATATCAAATTATGTATATATATATATATATTCCCTATGTCATACATGTGCCCTCTATCTCTCAATTTTTTATTAACCTCCCCCTCCCCAGGAACCTTTCAGACATTTTCCTCCTAACTGTATTCTGTGATGTTTTGATACATTGTATGTCTGTTTATATATTGCTCATTTGGAGGACATGAATTTATGCACTAAGATTTTGTTGACCATCCAAAAGACATTGGGCCGGTACTGCCTCAGTTGAGAATGCATGGTATCTGTGTATGGTCGTGTGTGCACTTACACGAATATTTGTGGTAAGATCAGAAAACCTCAGCCATGCCCTTGCTAAACCTTTGATACCTTTGGTTTCATGGGACTCAGAGACTTTATCAGTTATCCAGAGAGGGAGTACTCTTAGTAATTAAGCCCACCATTTCATAATCTATTCAACTGTAAACAAGCGCCTTGGATTATTTAGGTTATATAGGATATTCTACGTGGTATTTTCATTCTTGAGAAGGTGGATATGGCAAGTGTGCAGTGTTCCTGTTGTTGCTGAAGGTGTCTGGTTGTATTTGAGGAAAAGTATCTCTAATGAATTAGAAGTGACTGATAGTAAATGCTTAACCCCTGCCCCAATATTCCCTCATAGTGGTTCTGCCTCCTATCGATGCTGGGGAGCATTTTCAGTTCCAGTTGTCAGAACTGGAAACCTGAGTCCTTAGAACATCTGGTGGGTCAGTCAGGCTGGAACTCTGTTAAATATCTTACAGTGGGTTTACGGGACAGAGAACTAGCTGGTCCAGAATGTTGGCACTGCCAAGATTGAGAAGCCCTGAACAAGCCTAATGATGTGAGCACTTCTTAAGATCTTTCTTTAGAAGATACCTGGTAGCATTCTGGTTTTAGTATATGTACACATTTTGAGTCATTTGTATATCGCCATATATAATTATGAAATTTAGAAACGGGTATATTCAGAGATGGGTAATTCCTGGGGGGCACTCACCAACCTAAGACAGAGAGCACCTGTGTGGCCTGGGCAGGCATCTCCATGACAGGTAAGGTGACCTGCTGACGTCCCACACAACCCAAGTCAGAAGCTCATTTATTATTAAAAGGGGGACCTGTAGGGCCCTGACCCCCGTTTTGGGTAACTGCTGCCTTGCTTGCGCACCTTGACCTTGAGATCCTCCCTATGCCAATTCCCTGCCAAGTTCCACCCTCCTGAATGCTTAAGAGAAGTTCCTTGTCTGTGTATCCTGAATAATGGGCGTTAACAGATTAGAAGCAAGATTGTAAAACATCAGTAGCGAACTTCTGCCCTCCGGGGTCCTCCCATTGTGCTGTAAGCCTGTATTTAAGATTTCCTCCCCCCTTCAATAAATGACATTCGGCATTTAAAATTTAAAATATATATATATATAATTGAATGAATACTGTGAATGTAATCTATGAATACCACAAATGTGATTAATATCATGGGTGTAATTAATGAATATCATGAGTGTAATTTTAAAAATAAATAAATAAAATAAAATAAAAATAATTATGAAATTTAGAAAACAATTCTTTCGAGTCTCCAGAAGAGGTTTGATTGCCTATGTGCATCTATTACCTAACAGTTATTACTTATCAGTTATGCCTGCATGGATTTCAGTCACACTAAAAGTCTTCAGAGAAGGAGCCAGCGAGATGGCTCAACAAGTAAAGGTGCATGCTATTCCTATAATCGTTTACGTAAAGCTGTAACTAACTGCTGCCTTTGCACAGATCTGTGTAAAAGTTCTTTGTCTCTGGGACACTAAACATCGGACTTCAGCATTAGTAACATGTGCTTTTTGATGTTCTATCCAAGAAAAAACCAAACTGAGCTTAACCCAATTTTTTTCTTGTATAGTAATAGCACTGTAAACACAAACATAATCTGCACATTTTTTTCTCTAGCTTTTCCAAAACCTGTGTTAGTACTAAAGAAAACTGCTATATTCAAATGTGTGCTAACTTACTGTAACAGACAGGATTTTACTTGACTTACAGTAATTGCCTTCAGACCAAAAAAAAAAGAATCAAGAATTCTGACCAAATGTTATAAGTGCTTGGTGGAAGATGTCCTACTCAAGTTGTGTTTAAAAACAGAGGCAGGTGGGTCTCTGTGAGTTCGAGGCCAGCCTCGGCTACAGAGTGAGGTCCAGGAAAGGCACAAAGCTACACAGAGAAACCTTGTCTCGAAAAACAAAATATATTATATATATAAAATCTCCCCAGCTGGTGGTGGCGCACGCCTTTAATTCCAGCACTCAGGAGGCAGAGGCAGGGGGTATACAAAGAGAGTTCTAGGACAGCCAGAGCTGTTACATAGAGAAACCTGTCTCGAAAAAACCAAAAAAGAAAAAAAAAAAGTTGTAGATTTGGGGGTCCTCTTACAGCATAAATTTCAAAAAGATGCTGATCATTGCCTAGAAGAGATATAACAAGTGGATGGTAAAAGTTTTCTTCTAAGACAAGGCAATACATATAGGCCTGGTGTCACCCGGTAGGCAGGCTGACCTCTGAGTTCAAGAACAAACTGTCCTACATAGCAAGTGTTTTAGGCTAGCCAGGGCTGCATAGTGAGATCCTGAGATCCTGTTTCCAAAATAAAAGGAGATACTCCAAAATAAAAGGAGATACGTGTAAAGCCATCACTTCAGAGAAAAGATTTAAATTTCTATGATGGAGACTTCAGACAGTAGTTGGCTTTTTTAAAATTTAATTTTGTTTTGTGCTTTTAGGTATGGTAAGTAGGGTATGTGATCATTTTTCTAAAAGCAAGCATTTAGTGAGTTACCGATTTAGGTCCTATATCAGACCAAAGTTCAGATGGGAAGCAAAAGCATTCAGTGCCATTTGCTTAGCAACCAGCTTGTTGTGTCCTGTTTGGCTACTGAATGCACGCAGTCATGCCTCACAAGTGCATGTGCAGCCAGCTGGACTCAACCGGACAATACTTCATTCACCTGCTTTCTAGACTAGTCAGGCGAGGACACCAGCTCACTGTGGTTAATCAGGAGGAAATGTATTTGTAAACCAAGTTGAAGCTCACCGATCTCAAAAGCCTCAGCTAGGAAAAATCACCTTCTAATTCAGGCAGACAGATGTCCCTGGGATTCAGAACTTTCCTCTTAACAACCCTTAGAAGTGTATTACTCTAGGAAGTTCCAAGATCTTAGAAAACAGTTTAAGTTCTGAGACGAACTTGAGAAAATCTTACAGTGAAAATTCAGGCCTGACTTGATTCTCTACCTTCATCTGCTCGTGATTGTTCTCTCCTAGGAAGCAGCAGTTTTGCTGGCATGTAAAGCTCCAGTTTCCTCAGAGTCAAGCTGAGTATGTGGAAAAAAGGTATGATGCCTCTACCACCACTGTCGCTTCACTTTAAGGCTCTAGTTCAGCAGGTGTGGTGAATGAATAAGTTGGGCTGTGCTTGTCACACAGTGCAGGACTCATCAGCAGTGACAGCAGCAGCAAGTGTCCTGCCCTGAGCCCCGCAGCTCCACATCATATCAGCTGTGATGCTGAGGAAGAGAACAGGTCAAGGAGGAACAGTAGAACGCGGTTCTGTCTCAGAGCAGGAAACTCCCCGGGAACTAAGTAGTGTCTGTTTCAGGAACTTACACAAACAGTAGAACCGGGAGGGAGCTAAAGCAGACTGGGGTGGTAATTATTTGAGCAGAGAGCACAGGTTTAAGGAGGGGTGTGTTCTGATCAGGAGATCTGAAAGCTGTTTCTCAGACTGAGTGGTTACACAGGACATGGATGACAACCCAGAATTCTACTACAGAAAAGTCCCTCAGAAGTTATTGTAGATACATGTATGAAACATATATG
The DNA here is from genome assembly GCA_902168405.1 of Peromyscus aztecus. Taxonomy (NCBI): domain Eukaryota; kingdom Metazoa; phylum Chordata; class Mammalia; order Rodentia; family Cricetidae; genus Peromyscus; species Peromyscus aztecus. The sequence continues at coordinate 53,855 of CABHPQ010000873.1, read as the reverse complement.
TGTACACATCATAATACATCTAAATATACATGCATATCCTAATTTAATATATAACAGGTTTTTGATTGAGAATATTTTCAGGTGTCACAGGTTTTATTAAGGAAGTGCTTTGTGGTTTCTTGAGTTAGGGAGTTGTCTAAGCTGATGTCAGGTGGTGTCCTCAGCATCTGTCCCCACTGTGCACTACCTTTCTTTCAGATTGTCACGGGTTGTTGGGGAAGAATTTTGTGACCAGCGTGAAGTCAGGGCTGGCCTTACTCACACGGAGGAGTGTGGGAACAGTGGCGCAGTAGGCAGATTGCTCAGGGAAGTCACTGTTTCGGAGGGTCTGACTTTTGTTGTGTAGAAACGTGAAGCTGCGTGCAGATACGGGAAAGTTTCCTTCCAGGGAAATTGGTATCCACTTTGAAGCCTGGTGTGTGGCTCCAGATGAGTGAACTGAACATGGCTGAATTGTAGCCTCCTGAAAGCTTTCTTCAGTTGTATTTCTATGAGCTTCGTGTATGTTTCAAAGTTTGAACATAGGTGTATGTTAAAAGCGGTTTCATAGTTTTATAAGTGATTGATAAGGAGCTTTTCTAAACTTTTAAAGACTTTATAAAGTGTTTCCTAAGAGCCTTTCTGTGCTTTTCCTCTACATAATTTTAGCGTGTAAGAATGTTATATGCTGTATTTTGCCAAGAGTAAAATAAAGGGTCCTTGTTCAGTTTTTCCACCAAATTTAGCAATTTTAAGTTAACACTTAGTAGCAAATTATAAATAATAATTTTTGCTATTTTCCTTCTCTGTGGAAAGAGTACCAGATGATAAAACTATTAACGAAATTCTAAAACCATACATCGATCCTGAAAAGTCTGATCCTGTGATTCGTCAAAGGTATGTTTCAAAACTCGTGTAGCTTTCTGACATGATTTAATAGTGTTGACTTAGAGCATGTGTGTTTGTGCACTCATGCATACACATGCTGCCAAACACATATGGAGTGGAAGCTTTGGGGAGCGGGCTCTCCTTCTACCACAGGGACCTCAGGGATTAGGCCTGACCCATCAGGCTTGACCACAGGCATCTTTACCTGCTGAGCCACGCCACTAGATGCACACGTGTAGAGTATTTTTCCGTGTGTATTTACTATGGGAAGCCGTGACTGTATTTAAATGTGTTGTAAAGTGCAGTCGTTGTGGCTAGCCCCATTTGCTGCAGACACTCAAGCAGACAGGAGTGAAGATTAGTTCATTCATTTAACCATCGCAGCAGCTCTGCAGAGGGAGACACGGATTCATACCCATTGTACAGGTGGAGAAACTGAACCTTAAGTAGTTAACATAACTTCCTGTGACTAATAAGGAAGCTGAGATCCAAATCCCCTCAGTACCATAAGACTGAAGTCTGTAGTCTCACCCCTTCAAGTGGAACCGTAAATTCTACAACTTAAAACTTTTCTAGTAACTTTTAAAGACAGAAATTATATTTCAACCAAGTACATCCTCCCCAAACTAAATAAGGTTACACTTTGCCTCCAGAAATACTGCATGGTCAAAAGTGGCTAGCATAGCTCAGTGGGAGTTCTGCCCTGGATATATGCATTAAAGTAGCTTTAATTAGATGAGAGCAAGCTGCTTCCCTGCCATGCTTTAATTTTCCCATCAGTGGAATGAGAATAATACTAGATAGGAAGTCAGGAAGCCTGAAAGAGAGAAGTATGGAGTCCAGAGGCGCTGGCGTGTACACTGTACACAGCAGTGCTTGGACGAGAAGCTTGGTGGTGAGTTAGTTTCCAGGGCACCTGGGCAGGAGCCATGTAGCTTTGTTCTCACCAGGTGGTCTGTTCCTGGGATGGGCATGTTGGTTTGGTGCCTGGGGTTTGAAGTTCACACCTGGTGGATCCTAAGTGTCTTGAGCTGCTTCAGTTGAAGAAGGCAGTGCCAGCCAGACTCAGGCAAGCCATGCATGAACCGAACCCTGTCTTTGAGACAGCTTTGATAGTTAAAGCATGATTGATGGATAATCTGGTTATCGTTTGCTCGTGTACTTGACATTAATAAAAAGCATTACTAAATTGAAGACAATAAATTGGTGAGTAGCTAACTGTTTGCTGACACAACTGTATTTTTTAGCACATGTACTGACAAAATGAGACTTTGAATTTATCTAATTAATCAGAGAGAGAGAAGGCAATTTTTTTTACATCTTGCTTAGAAAACATCTTTACTTTTTTCTCTGTTCTTAGATAGATGAATTATAAACATTATTAGCTATTCAAAAATTTTAGTCTTCATAAAGACTATCTTAAAATAGATTTAATTTTGTTTCCTCCACTATGATGCAGATTGAAAGCCTATGTACACTCAAAGACTGGGGTCCAGATTTTAATGAGGGTTGAAAATATGCAGCAAAATTTTGTAAGGTAAGATTGCTTTCCTCTGTTTCTTTATGTATAATTAAGTAACTTGATTAGGTTAAGTAGCTAACTACTATACTAATTGTTTGGCTGTCAACAAAAATCTAGACTTATAAAAATCACTTTCCAGTTAAAATACTAAAATAATCACTTTAATATAAATTTGGTAGCAATCACCTGTTAGAATAGAATATTTTAAAATATCCTCAGATTCTACTAAAAAGTTTCTAAATCCCACTTATTTCAAGAATATATGATTGAGTTCCAATGTTTATGTTTATAATTTGGAAATCAAGAGCTCACATAACCAGCTGGCTGCTGCATACCCCGTCATGGAAAGAGCATCACATAGAAAGGCAGAGAGAGGTGTTCTGACAAACCCTGATCTCAGAATGGAACGTTGATGACTAGATCACATCTGGAGATGAGTCTATACCACTGAGCATTCGACAACTCCTTGTCCTCGACTGCTACTGTGGGGTGCTGTCTGTCCATCTTGGTTCTCAAAATCCCTGACTGTCCTGGAACTCTCTGTGTAGCCCAGGCTGTCCTCAAACTCACAGAGATCCACCTGCCTTTGCCTCCAGAGTGCTAGGGCTAAAGGCGTGCGCCACCACACCCAGCATTAATCCCTGCTCCTAAGCATAGCTAGGAAGTCAAGATGTGGCTCATTTGTACAGCACTTGCTTGGTGAGCCCTGGCTTTAATCTGTGCTGAAAGAAAAGAACATAGGATCAAATATGTTACCTGATATCAGATAATTGCAAGTTGCAGACATCAGTTACCATTTCAGGGGCTCTATGCATGGGTTGTTGTAGCTAGAGTTTTCCTGCCTTGCCCACAGTCAGGACAAATCTCTGTCACCCAGCTGCTCAGACCCAACCAAGTAAACCCAGAGACTTATATTGCTTACAAACTGTATGGCCGTGGCAGGCTTCTTGCTAACTGTTCTTATATCTTAAATTAATCCATTTCCATAAATCTATACCTTGCCACGTGGCTCGTGGCTTACCGGCATCTTCACATGCTGCTTGTCATGGCGGTGGCAGTTTGACATATAGACCATCCCACAGCAGGTTGTTGATTTGCATCAATACACAAATTTGACACCCAGATTACTTTTACAAAATGAAATAATACTAATTTTAGTTAGTTTGGGTGTCAACTTGGCATAGTCCTCCTCTACTTACCTATTCGGTTAGCCTAATAATTCAGTTTTTCCAGAGCTGAGGAAGGCAGCCTGTATCATTTTAATACAATCATGAAACAGAAGGAAATGATTTGTCTTCTGGGTTTGTTTGTTTATTGGTTATTTGGTTTGTTTTCATTAGTTTTTTTTTTCCATTTTCCTTCATTAACTGTGAGGTGAGGTTTATTCTACTTGGATTTAAGTCAAGGTAAATTAGGCTGTGGAGAGTGAAGAAAGGTGGTAAGTTGCTCATTAAACTAGTCAAATTTGACTATTTGCACAATATCCACTTCTAAAACTCAAGGAGCTCAAAGCATATGAGATAAAGAGGGTAATTGTAGGCACAGGACCCCCTGCTGGACTCTGATAGCAGGTATCTTTATCCCAGCGTGTGTATTAACAGGGAACAAGCAGGGAGACGATCGTGGCAGAGGTGCCGTGAGAGGCCATGGTCCCAGAGTGAGGAGCAGGCTGTGCAGTTGAACAGGGAACAGTCAGGACCTGGAAACCAGTTAGCTTGGGAAGATTTTAGATAGTCCATCACAGCAGGCTGAACCTGCGGAGTTTCAGGTATACCACATTTTCTGTAACTGTATTTTCACACAGAATGACTAGTTTTTATTAGTCACATGACTAAGATCCTTTAGCCGTGAAATTGCATTCTAGTAAGAGATAATCACATTGTCTTTCCACAGTGTGTAATTTACAGAGGACTTACAGACCTGTTTATTTTACATTAAAACATTCTATATTAGACCTTATAGGCCAAATTTCTTGCCATTACAAATGTTATATTTATCATTCTCAATAAATACATACTCAGATATTTTGACTTGGCAAAAATACATCCAGTTTAGCATCATACTAAAGTGGCATGAATGTAAAAGATTGTCATTTGTTTGTTTTGCTTTTTAGCATCCTGGAGATTATTTCCTTGATAAAAGGAGAAAATGTGTTCTGTATGAAAGTGCCACATGGCTGGCAGTTGCCTGTGTTAAGCATCATGTTTTTTAAATAACAGCTTCTTTTAGCCAATAGTTTCTTCTAGGAAGTATGCTAAGGTAATGTTAGCTGTCCTCTAGCAGGCTGCTCACCTTAGGGTACACATACTCAGTCATGTTGGTTTACATTTCTTTTCAAATAAAATAGCTCTTGGAACAATGTGAGGTTTTCAGAAGCTGTGTAAGATGTCAGCAGCTGTTATGTCTGTACAAGTGGCTCCTGGATCTGAATGTGCTTGCAGCCCTTCTCCCAAATACCCAGACCTCTTCTCCAGCTATCTTTACTATCTACCTCATTAAATCTAAAGCTCAGTGTGTCTGCCCATCACCATACCACAGCCATGTCTTCCTGGTGTTCACTTTCACGATGGGTTGATAGTATCCTGGCATTTAGTACACAGTCAGCAGATTGTGGTACATGATCATCCTCTGTTACTGACATAGTCTTGTAAGCATAAAACCTTGAACACAAGCATCTTTGATGTCTCCCTTGCCATCTTTCTTTATACATTGTTCTCCATAGTGAGTCTAGCCAATGTCTTTTTTTTTTTTTTGTTCTTCAAGCTAGATTAGTGCTTACCAGTGTCTTCTATGGCGCCCATTTTTTTTCCTTATTCTTTCAGCTTCAAAAACTGTTTATACTTTTCATATATCTTTAGCATCCTTATAATCCTGTCGTGTATTTCATTGCAGTTAAACATTCTGTGTGATACTCAACTCATTTTTAAAATAACGACTGCTTTAGACACCTTCATCCTTATTTTTCCTACTACTCTGTCAGTGACTTTGCCAGAGCAGGGTGTAAATACTAATCTTGGGGATGGTAAGATGACTTAGTCAATAAAATAACTTGCCAGGTAAGCTTGAGAACCTGAATTGATTCCCCAGAACCCACATTAAATGGCTGGGTGGTGTAGTATGTATGCGTACTCCCAGTGCTGGGGAGTCAGAGACAGGTGGGTCACAGAGGCTTGCTGGCTGGTCAGCATAGCCTGTTGGAGAGCTTCAAGCCAGTGAGAGATTCTGTCTCAATAACAATGTGGACAGCACCTGTGGAACGGTGTCAGCCAAGATGACCTCTGTCGTCTGTATACTTGTACACATGCACAAACACACCAGAAATTTAAATAAATCTTACTATTTTTATTTCTGCCTTTTAGCACATAAACAACTATAGACTATGTAGATGAACAGACATGACTGTCCAGTAAAATACACAAAAATAGTGGGCTGCATTTGGCATGTTGTCGTAGATTCCTAACTCATGCTCTAAAGGATTTTTTTTTTTTTTTACGAGACAGAGTTTCTCTGTAGCTTTGGAGCCTGTCCTGGAACTCATTCTGTAGACCAGGCTGGCCTCGAACTCACAGAGATCCACCTGTCTGTCTCCCAGTGCTGGGATTAAAGGTGTGGGCCGCCATCACCCAGCCTAAAGGAATTTTTAAAAATCCTTTGAGGTTTGTCTTAGAGTTTCTATTGCTCTGAAGAGACACCATGACTATGGCAACTCTTATAAAGGCAAACATTTAATTGGGGTGGCTTACAGTTCAGAGGTTCAGTCCATTATCATCATGGTGGGTAACAAGGCCCCATGCAGGCAGACATGGTGCTGGAGAAGGAGCTGAGACTCCTAACATCTTGACCCGCAGGCAGCAGGAAGTGGTCTGAGATACTGGGAATGGCTTGAGCATATATGAGGCCTCAAAGCCCACTTCCACAGTGACACACTTCCTCCAGCAAGGCCATACCTACTCCAACAAAGCCACACCTCCTAATAGTCCCACTCCTGTGAGCTTATGGGGGCCAGTTACACTCAAACCACCATGAGGTTTTATGTCATTTAACTAGATAGGTGCTTCAGTTCTCAATGTGTCAAATGAAAGATATCTTAACAGGAGCCCAGTGTAGTGTATGCTGCTTCTCTGAAGTACACCTTCTCAGAGGCAGGGTTTCAGATTGAATGTCCTAGTGCATTAAGATTGATCAAAGCTGCACTTTGCATCCATGCAGTTAAGTCACTGAGCCCCTTCATGTGCCACCACAATGCTAGCCAAAGGGCACGTGGACTTGTAAAGACCCACCCTTCATTCTGATGTCAGCAGCTAGAGGCTGGGGCTCAGAGGTGTGTTAGTGGTACATACTGTGATAGGTATGTGTTCGGGGGGAAAAAAAAATACTAGATACTCAATGGAGAACATGAACATCATTTTGTGGACATTCCAGACTTATTTGCTGATGGACACACAAACCAATTGCTTTCATTCTCCTCCCAGAAATTGACATATAAACCAAATCTGTGGACTCAAACCTGAAGCATCATCTAGGCCTTGGCACCAAGGATGTCATAGGATCCTGCTACTCTTCCTGAAAGGACTGCCCATTGTCCCAGCTCTCGTGTTCTGTCAGTCGTCTCCACTGTCCTGGCTTTGGTTTGGAACACTTGTGTTTGCAATCAGAAAAGAGCACGAGCTGTTTCTTTGGATGGTTCTCGTCCTGTACTGAGAGGATTTTTTTATTTAATTAACCTTTAGATATTTATATTTATTATTATCATTTTCAGTTACATTAAGAGTTAAGATACCCCCCCTTTAGATAAATTGATTTTTCCTATATGAAAGCCTCAAGGAAGGTTCTCCTGACTCTCTTCTTGTTTTGTTTGGAGGTTGGGAGCTTTCACTTCACTACATTTAGATAGTTAAAGGCCATCTTTCTGAGAGCTTAATTCATGTTGCATGATCAGGTTCTAACTGACAACTGTGTCTACCTCACCAGATAGTCTTACCAGCCCCCTCCTTGCTTTTTGTCAACCCATGCCCCTCCTGGCCAGATTTTCTCCCCTACCGTAGACATCTCCCCACCTGAACACGTATTCTCTGAGAAGAGTGCTCCCTGGCTTCCAGTGCCCATCATACTCCTCTGGGATGCTTACTGAGTGATGATTTACAGCTCACCCAAAGAGGTCCTGGTCTAATACATCTCACACAACCACAAACCTGTGTCTAGAGATCAGTTATTCTTAGGACAGCCCTGTAAGAAACATATGCAGGTGGTACAGTCTTTGAGGACATTCTGAATCTCATGCATTCCTAGCGGGTTTTCCATAGTCTAAGTATTTGGTGGGTGTTTCTTCAGTTAAGTTGAAGATGTGTGAAAAAAAATAGATCAGCTGACATTAGCATGGATTTTTTTTAATCACATTTTTACATCCTTAAAGATACTAGTCTGTACACTTCGCTTGACTGAACTAGAAGCAGAAAATTATCTTGTTAGACTTACAGAGAAATGAAAAACTGTACTGTGCAGATATTTGAAAAGGAAATGTATATATATTAAAAGTTAAGATTTGAAAATGGCTGTTAGAACATTGGAGATAATCAGAGTTAATATTAGGCTTATCCTTGGAGTTCACCTGTAAAGGTGGTTTGTTGAAAACTATGGGTTTGCTGTCTGGATAGGTATGTTAGACCTTCTCTTAGTTTTTTGTTTTTGTTTTTGTTTTATTTTTTTATTTATTTTTTTATTTGATTCTGCTAATTAGCTGGCAATTGGGGGAATCAGTCTAAGAATCAGTAACAAAAATAAACAGCTTTGATGCTAGCCAAAGCTGCTTGCACATTATATTGAGATTCATTTTCAATAAAATTAAATGTTGGTACTATATTTGTGAATTTGACTAGTTTTATAATACTATAATAATAATAGTTCCTATTTTTTCAGTTCAGAAAAACCTTTAACAAAGTCTTAAAATGAAAGTTTAATAGGGGCTGGAGAGGTGGCTTAGTGGTCAGGAGCAGTTGTTTAGAAACTTGGGCCTGTGCCTGTTAGGCAAGCACTCCATCGCCAACCTGTATTCCCCGCCCTCCTTCTCCTCTTTCCTTCCCCGACCATTCTTTCACATGATGTGTGTGTTGAGTACGCATGTTTGCACACGGAAGACTGGAGTCGGCGCTGTTTTAGTTGCACTGCAGTTTTTACTAAGGGGTGGTCTCTCACTGAGCCAGGAGCTAGCAGTCTGGCTAGTCTTAGCCAGCTGAGTCGTCCTGCCTCCAAGTGCTGGGATTGCTGGTGGCCACCCTGCTTGCCTGTGTTCGTGTGGATTCTAGGATTCTGAACTCCAGTCTTTGTACAGCAAGTGTTTTTATCCAGTGAGTCATCCCATAAAGTTATACCAACTGGCCTGGAGCTCACTCTGTAAACCAAGGCTGGCTTTGAACTTATGTTCCTCCTGCCTTAGCCATCTGTCTTAGGGTTTCTTTTGCTGTGAAGAGACACCATGACCATGGCAACTCTTATAAAGGAAAACATTTAATTAGTGTGGCTTACAGTTATCATCATAGTGGGACATGGCAATGTGCAGGCAGACATGGTGCTGGAGAAGTAGATGAGAGTCCTACATCTTACAGGCAGAAGGAAGTGGTCTGTCTCACTGGGTGTAGCTTGAGCAAATGAGACCTCACAGCCCAATGCCATAGTGACACAACTTCCTCCAACAAGGCCACACCTAATAGTGCCTCTCCCCTTGGGGGCCATTTTCCTTTAAACAACCTCCATCTGAGTAGCTTGAATTGCTAGTCAGAATCAAAGCTTTTTTTAAGGAGTTTGGTAAGTATGGCTCCAAAACACTAAAAATTCATTCTCACTGCCCTGTTGTGCCTAGAGAATATGGTAAATCTTTCCATCTCCCTCTTCCTCAGTGAGCCCTGAGCCATGGGCCAAGGGAATGTGATACAGATTTAGGGCTAAGCAATCTGCATTCTTATTCTCTGTGCCTTGGCCATCAAGTTCTAGAGGATAACCAAGGACGTTGGCAGTAGCCTGTGATGTTTGGAGATATGTGAGACTCCAGAGCGGGGGTCTGTCCCTGTCTGTCCCTGGCACTGGACTCTTCACCTGTCAGCCCGTGTGAGGGTGTGGTCACTCCCATTGTCCGGGACTCCCCTGGACCCTTTCAGTTGCACATAGGAACTGAACACAGTTGTGAGAGCATGTACAAACCTGTGCAAGCCCAGGCTGGACACTAGTCCCACCACTCACTGGGGATCTGTTGACAGATCTTCACTACTTGAAGAGAGTTAGTCTGTAGGGTGTGACCCCTAGTAAGTAGATCACACAGCAGTTAGTGGGCTGCATGTCCTGGAGTGTGTGGGCAGCACAAATTGGATTTGATGGGTTTTAAAAACAGAAGACACAAGGTTGGATGGGTGGGGAAAAGGGTGGATCTGGGGTGAGGTGTGGGGAGGGATGAATATGATCAAAATACATTGTACAAAATTCTTAAATAACTAATAAAATGGGGGAAATAAATATAAACCTTAAAACAATAAAATTTAGTCAGGCAGTGGTGGCACACGCCTTTAATCCCAGCACTCAGGAGACAGAGGCAGGTGGATCTCTGTGAGTTCGAAATCCAGGACGGGCGCAAAGCTACACAGAGAAACCTCTGTCTTGAAAAACCAAAAAAATAAAAATAAAATTTAAAAATCTACAAACTTTAAAATCTATTCCATTATCTTATGGAATTCATTGTTCTAGAATAAGCCATACTTTAAAAGACATTTAGCCACCAGATAACAACGGATTTTTATTGTATTAAGCCTTAGCTTTTTTGTTGTTACTGCTTTTTTTGTTTTTTTCAAAAAGCCAGAGGTTCAATTTTGTACTTTTGGAATGAATTGGTTGCACTTTTAACCCAGAAACCTAGATTGAGAAATGTATACAACTCTACTAGGACAGGTTATGTCCCCCTACCGTTGGCAGATACCTATTGAAACTTACAGTTTTATAGCTGTGATTGCCTCATTCAGTGACCTTATTTTGTAGTGGAAAAATACTGTGGACTTGAGTCAGCTATTCAATTTTTACATCTGGGAAAAGTTGAGCTTGGTTATTCTATATTTTAGGGAGTGGAAGGGTGGTGGTCTAGAGTGTCACTGCCTAGATGGGAAATAGCATGCTCGTGATCCTCTTTTTAAATCTCTTGAGTGTGAAGAATAGAAGCCTGCTGTCCTAGTTTTCTGGGACAAACAGAGGAGGTTGAAGAAGTTGGGCACTTGCTTTGAAATATGGCAACAGAGCCAAGGTCACGCTTGCGGATCGGGACCTTATTTAGCATCAGCCCCTGTGACACCTGTTGAGCCTCCTGAGTGAGCCCTGCTGCCCTGCTGATGCTCCTGTGCAGCTGCTGGGAGCAGGGTCAGCTAGCTGGTCCAGGAGCGGTTGAGCAAGTCAAACAAGAAGAAGAAATGTCTGAGGTGTCCCTGAGAGTAAGAGGAAAGACAAATGTAGGGATCATGAGTCTTCCAAACCTAAGTAGTTGATCCTCTGGCAGCAGAGCCATGCTGATGGAAATAACAGAGTTGTAGAAATTTCAGAAAGATAAAAGTTTCTTTTGGGATTTGGTGACCCTAACAGCTTACAAAGACGCTGGGTCTGAGTGTTTTAAGAGAGGCGAAACTGAACTTTTAAAACTTGCCTCAGGATGTTGGAAACAGAAGCGTTTGAAGTACTTTTAGATCCTTGAAAATAAACATATCAGTACAGTTGTGGTTTGGAGGTTGTGCTAAAAGTCATTCTTACATTAGGCAAAATGCACACAAAGACAAAAATGTGCCTAATACCTGCAAGAGCGCCGCTCTTTCTACTGAGGAAATCCAGGGACTTTGTCCTGTAATTGTGCTCTAGTGAAAAGCTGTGTCCATGACTTGAGTCTGAGCTAGTCGTCTGTTTTGTCACCAAGCACTCATAACTTGTGTCACCCGCATTTCAAGCAGGAAACAGGATTAAAGAAGGGATGTGGGCTGGGGAGATGCTCCGTGGACAGAGGGCCAACTGCACAAGCGTGAGGATCTGAGTGTGAACCCCTGGAGGCTGAGCAGTGTCTGAGAGTCCAGTGCTCTCATCACTGAGGTGGGCAGCAGAGAAGGGAGGAGCCCTAGATGCTCTGGGGCCAGCTAGTATGTTGTATGCCACAGCAAACAGCAGAGACCCTGTCTCTAACAAGGTGGGAGGTGACGACTAACCCCCAAGGCTATGTGCACACACATACATGCACAACACCCATATCATACACACACACCAAATAAATATAAAGTAATTATATCATAGACCAGTGAGTGGCAGAGCAGGACTTTTAACCCCTTTTAGATTTATTGCTTCATTTAACTAAATTCCAAGTCCACAAAATGTTAACTCCTCATGTATTTGGCCACCTTTCCTTCCAGGCCCGGGGAGTCGTTTCAAGATAGGGTTTCTCTGTGTAGCCCTGGCTGTCCTGGAACTTGCTCTGTAGACCAGGCTGGCTTCTTAACGCACAGAGATCTGTTTGTCTCTTCCTCCCAAGTGCTAGTATTAAAGGCATGCAACACTACCGCCTGGCTTGACAGCCTTTCTTTATGAATGATTTCTGTGGTATTCCTTTAGTCATTGGTACATACATACTAATGTCCTACTCAGAGTAACCACTAATAAAAGAATCTAAGAAATTCAAATTTTCAATTACAAGAGTCTACATTGAAGATGAACTATGCAGTCAGTAGGGGGAAAGCTTCCTCTAGACACTTACTGGCCCTTAATAGCAGTGTTTCTGTGTTAGGGGCCTGTGACCACTCAGCAGGCACTGACTGAAAGCATGAAACAGAGCCAGAGAGGTGGGCCAGCGCCCCTTGTTCCTCTCTACCCATGACAAGAGGCTTATAGCTGACGGAGACAGCTCAAGGGGCATCAACTGCCTCTGACTTCCACGAGCACCCACATACATGAGGTGGGCACTCACACAGACAGACACACACACACATAAATAAAAGCCTTCAACAAACCTGACTTTCGCTGTGTTTGAGGGATGAAAAAAAAAAATGTTTTAAAACAACTTCTTAGTTGACCAGTCTCAAAAAACTTTGTGTCCTAAGTGTTCTGCATAGTGCCTGCTTGGTGTGTGAAATAGGACTGGTTTCTCAAGGTAAACAAGAGAAACCCTAATGGATTCAAGTATGTGATTTGTTACATGCATATAATTTTATGTATCTTAACATTCCTGCTGGAGAGTGGGATGTCTGTTATCAGATTGTAGCAATTGTGATGTTGACCAGCCAGGAGCAAATTAAAATGGGTGATGTTGAGAAAGGCAAGAAGGTTTTTGTTCAGAAGTGTGCCCAGTGCCACACTTTGGAAGCAGCTATGCCCTGCTGGTATACATTTTGGTTATTTGCTGGGTTTTTTTGACCTCTTGAGACAGGGTCTCAAGGTATAACCCAGATTGTCCTGCGTAGCTTCAGAGTCATCATCCTCTTGCCTCAGCTCCTCATGTGTTGGGTCACAGGCACTGGTATTCTTGTGGTTTCATTTTAAAAACTCTATAATATTAGCCCTTTTGCCTGGTTTCTTAGAAGGCATCAAACTTACATTAAGGAACTAACTCCTGAGTTAATGTTTTGGTATGTTTCTTTAAGATTAATTTAGCCAAACAGTGGTGGCACATGCGTTTAGAACTTGGGCGACAGAGGCAGAGGCAGGCAGATCTCTGTGAGTTCGAGGCCAGGCTAGTCTACAGAGTGAGTTCCAGGACAGCCAGGAGTACATAGGGAAACCCTGGTGGGGGGCTGTGTGGGGGCAGGAAAAGAAATTAATTTAAATTTTAAGGGTGTTTTGTTTTTTCTTAAGATACTATGAACTGGATCCTAACAAAAGTCTTTTAGACAATTTGAGGAACAAAGTGATCATTGAATATCCAACTTTGCACGTGGTATTGAAAGGATCTAGTAACGACATGCAACTTCTTCACCAAGGTAAGCATATTTTGTCTTTTACCTTCTGAGAGGGTCAAGCAGTTATGTGGCTGCTCCTACATGTTGTATGTGTGTTATAGATGTAAAAGAATTTACTGTGCACAGCAACTGATAATGTAATTGTAAAGTACCAAGTGAGTGAGTGCCATTTCTACCCACTAGAAAGTGTGATGCTCATGATGCTGGAATGATTAAATCAAAGTATCTTGCTAAAAGGGATATTTTGCTTTATTAGAATTGTCGAGATATTTAATTTACTATCTACTGAAAACTGTGAGCGGAGTTTTTCATCAGGATGACAGGTCAGCTCTGTCCCATCAGCCAGCTCACAAATAACCACACAGAGACTTAATATTAATTATAAATGCTTGGCCAGTAACTTAGGCTTGTTACTAACTAGCTCTTTTTTTTTTTTTTTTTTTTTTTGGATTTTTTAAGACAGGGTTTCTCTGTGTAGCTTTGCGCCTTTCCTGGAACTCACTTGGTAGCCCAGGCTGGCCTCGAACTCACAGAGATCCGCCTGCCTCTGCCTCCCGAGTGCTGGGATTAAAGGCATGCGCCACCACCGCCCGACCTAACTAGCTCTTACAACTTAAATTAACCTATATTTCTTAACTACGCTCTACCGTGTGGTGGTACCTTTTTTCAAGGCATGTTCATCTTTCTTCTGTCTCCCTGAGACTCTGGAGACTTCCCTACTTCTTCCCAGTGTTCTCTCTGCCCCAGAAATCCTGCCGAGCCATCTGTCAGTCAGCTCTTTATTAACCAATAAAAGTAATACATATTTACAGTGAACAACAGGATTGTTCCACAACAGACAACTCTAGAGATTCACGAAATGATACTGGTTTTGTATCCTCCCTTCCAGCAAAGGATGCTGCTGAGGGAGTGTGTTTAAAGTCTGGGCTGTGTTTAGCTGAGCTTGTACCATGGCTTGCTGGTTTATTTCCTGCCATTTCTGTCTCTTTGCCATGTGAGCAGGTACTAGAACTGTGGTGGAACTGGATGTGGTGTGTGTGAATGTTTGGTATATAAAAATCGTTTACCTACATTGATCAAAGTAACCTAATTATATTGCATAATACAAGAGGCTAGGGCTTGATAGAGCTTAGTAATTACTTCTAGAAGGTGATTACTCAGAACCCTTAGATAACATTTCAGCTGAGAACTAGTAGAAACAGGCCAAGCTACATTGTTGCGTGTGAATCTGTATGTTTGAATAGTTTTATTCAGCATGTGTGGTTTGCATTTTGTTGCATAATGGATAGTAGCCTGTTTGTAAGGTGTTTTCTTCACATGTATGTGTGTCAGTTTTTCTTTCTTGAGTAAAATTAATAAAAAAAATTTCCAAGATTTTTTAATAACAAATTATGAGTCTCTAAGCCTTATATCTATTCTTATCTTTGTTTTTCACAATTTGAGGATAGCCAGTTTTCTCAAATTAGGAATTTCAGTTTTAGGTAACCACTTTGACTTTTCTAAACTTTGTAAAAACCTTACTTTTTCTTCAACCTGATTAACATTGTGTTAAGACTTGTAAATGTTGGTCTCAGTGAAAGCTGTTGGGTGAGTTACTGGCCAGGGCAAACATGGACTGTGTAAACAAACAGAGCACACTGCTCCTCTTTCACCGTGTTTAGGAATAACATGTCCAAGCTAGGCTTCCTGGGACGAGGCAGAAAGAAAGGCTAATTCAGCATGTACTGGAACCTCAAGTAGAAGTTGTTGCTTTAGTTTGCACTTATTTGCAGTCACTCTTCTATGTAAATGGTGGTCTAGGGCTGCTGCAAAGAGTCTACCAGAGCTGTCACGTTCTAAGTGCTCTCCCCTAACAGTGAGGGTGGGTCTGTGGGCTTGCATTTATTTTTCTTAGCACATCAAGATGCCTGTCTCTTTATACAGTCCTGTAGCAATGATATTCTATAAGGTGGCCCCGTGGTGTAGTAGGGGGTGGGGTCCTATAAAAATAGCATTTTCTTTGGAAAGCCTTGAATTTTTGCTCTCTCCAAAGGTGGGGGAAAAAAGTTGAATTTTTATCCTGAGAATAGAATTCTATTGGTGATGGGGGGGATGTGTTTCTGGAAAATGTAGTCTGCAGTTGATGGTTGTTACAGTGTTTATTTGGTTGGTTGTAGATTGCCATAATTAAGTCTGCCTATATTAATAGGAAAGGGGGTAATTGCTTGTTAATTTGTCCTTCCTTTTCTTTTTAAGGAATGAAAAGGGTTAACTGGACTAGGCAGGAGAGGAAAGTGCCGGTTACCCCCAACACACACACACACACACACACACACACACACACACACACACCCTTTGTGGATCCCGTGGGACTCCAGAGAGTGCAGAGAGCAGTGTGCACCGCTGAACAGGCTCTCCTCTGCTGGCGTTCCAGAAACAGAGTGGAGTGACTTGAGAAAGCAGGCTGGGCTCTCTTCTGAGGACAGAGCCGTGTGGAAAGACAGCCAGGCGGCTGTGGTAGGCTAAATCAGTGACATTACCTAGCAGGACCACCTTTCATATGTCAGTCTCTTGTTGGAAAAATAAATCCTTTCATTTAACCTCCTCCCCCAGTCTTCCTCAGCCTTCTTTGCTTTCTTTCCTGCGGAGGAAGCCGGAGGATAAAATAATCAATTTGTAGGATCTCAGAGGAACTTGAAAGGTTCTCTTGGAGTTTCTAAAACTCCCGAGATGAACACTGCCTGACGTGGCAACATTTTGATTCCTTACACATAGGAAGGACTCACTGAATGCCGTTTTTGTTGCCAGTACAACCGTAGATCTAAATGAACCCCAAGGAACTTGACAGTTGGAATATGAGACAGAGGTCGTCCAAGCTCCTGTTTCTAGTCCTTATGCATCCTCTCCAAGGTCTCTTCTCCTTCTCTAACTCATGGAGACAAACAGTGTAAACTTAAAATAATCTGTTTTATTGTTTTTTAAAGATTTTGTTTTATTTATGTGTTTTATACATGTGTTCATGTGCATACACTCATACTTACAGTGCCCTCAAAGGCCAAAAGAGGATGTCAGGTCCCCTAGGGCTGAAGTTACAGGCAGTTATGAACCTCTCTATCCCACTACAGGTGGGTGTTGGGAACCAAGCTTTAGTGCTCTGAAGAGGCAGCTAGTGCCCTTAACCCCAACTGTCTCTACAGACCCTAATCATATATTTTAACCTTAATAGTTTTTAGTGTTTCAATGTGTTATTTCCTTTCAGTTTCATCATATTTAAGGACAGGGTAATATGTAGTCACAGGGGTTCAGTGTACTGCACACTGTGGGGCAAACCCAGGGAAGAGGTTGTGTCTTGGTCATGAAGACTAGCTTCTGTATTGCTCACCCTCAGCATGGCAGGAGCTTCAGAGGCCTCATTGTGCTCAGTCTTCTGTCAGCCCACATGCATTCACATATATATACTCACCCTTTAAGTTTAAAAAATAGACATTTGTAAAAAATTTCCAACTGCATGTGGACAGGCTTTGTGATAATGGTGTCATGAATATGGGATCATAACTAACCATGAGGTCCATTTCCAAGTCTTCCACCGTCAAGAAGGCTGTAACCCCACAAAATATAACTGCCACTCTTAAGCATCAGTTCTCTGTTTATTGTGTCCAGAAGTTAGTCTCCTGTCTGCCTGGGACATGACATGGTTTGTCTGTCCCTGTGAGCAGTGCTGTTGCTATGCTGTGCATCAGAAAGGAGGAGAGAAGAAGAGAAAACACAACAGGCTGAGCAGTATAAACATTTGACTATGTTTCCGTGGTTTTCTTCCAGTGAAAAGTGAATCTACCCAGAAGCCTGGCGATGAAGACTGAGCACTTGTGGATGAAGGTGAAAGTTCCCAGATGGTTGAGAAGATTGTGTGTGGATGGACAGTTGGGTGGTTGGAATGTGTTGTTTGTATAAAAGGAAATTAAACAATATAACTTTCTTTTGAAAAAGGTGTGTTTTGTTGCCTTTTGAATGAACTGAGGTCCAAAGCCTCTTTCACAGAATGAACCCCTATGCACCTGATTAGTGGAGTCCACACTAGACTTTAATATGCTTATTTCTGTGAGCTGAAACATTTGTATTTGTTAGGGTGACACAGGACCAAACCCAAGGGTCACCTGGGCCAGCCACAAAGATGGCCCTCTCTGTGGTCACAGCTCACTGAAGAGAATGCCCCACAGCGAAGCGTCTAGCCAAGTAGAAGCACTCTCCCAAGAGTTTACCGTCCTTTACCCTGTTTGGTTTTTCTGTAACCCCTCTTAAGACAATTCATACTTGAGATACTCTCAATCTTATGGGAAGATGAAAAAAACACGAATCACTGTGTGTTATGTTCAGTTAAAAAGATCAGCAGTTCCACGTTGAGTTATCCTTGATGACATCTTCACACAGGTTCTGTGCCTCATCCATTCCCAGTTGACTGTTGATGCACAGGGATACAGTGATGACCAATTTGGTGTTGTATTTTGATACATCTAAAGGAAACAACCACTTGGATTTCTTGAGGTATAGTGATGTGTGTACACGGCTTGATTTATAAATAGTTCACATACTAAAATTAAACTTTGATCATTTCATGTACATTTATGAAGCTCTGAAACTTTAGTTTGACTATAGAAGAATAAAGAATTACATCTGCATTGCATCTGTGTAGTAAATGTTTTTTAAAAATTAATGAAAAGGGGGCCATAAATTTGAAAAAGCAAGAAAGAGTATATGGGACGGTTTAAAGGGAGGGAAGAGAAAATGATGTAATTATAGTATAATCTCAAGAATAAAGCTTAAAGTGATCAAATTGGACATTAGTGAAGATCATTTAGCTCCTAGGTATATAAGCGTCAGGTCAAAAAGAAGCCAGAGACTTGGAGAATACAAATACATATGTAACTCAGGATAGAAATCACAGTAGAAAACTAAGAGGCAGTAATGCCCAGAGACCACTGGTTTCCAAGTGCACCGGAAGTGCGGTTCGTAGTTAATGGAGCCTTTGAGAAGTGTGCTCAGACCCTGGGTGCCCTTGAGATCTGACGTGGCAGAGGATTCATGTGGAGTTATGTCCTTGCCAGTACCACTGGAAAGACAGCTAAGCTCAATTTCACGGGATTCAGATTTGGTCCAAAAGTAAAATCTGTGTCAGTGAGGCAGGCAGGAGAGGTGGAGGAACTGAGGCGCAGTGGCCTGGCGTTGTTGACAAAGTGGGATAAAAGGACCCAGGAAGAACATGTGGTCCGAGTGTGGGGTGGAGAGGAATCCTAACAGTGAAGTCTTGTACTTTGGTCTCAATTCTAAGAAAAGTGTTAAGCTCCGTATAAAACTGAACAACAAAGAAAGAATTTATTCTGTGCTCTCCTCCCAGGAGGAGAGGGGAGCAGAGTTCACCTAAATAGAACTGTCAGCTCACTTGATTAATATGCATATTTACTCCCGAGCAATTTATAATAAACATGTGTCGTAATGAGTAATCACGTTAGACTCGAAGGGGTGAAGTCGGAATGGTTCCCCAAAAGTCTTAGAAGGCAGTAGTACTAAAGCCTTCTCTCTTCTCATTGGCCCTTGCTCTTAGATTCTTGACAAATTCTGGAGTAAACAGGCTGAGACCCATGGCAACATCATCATACGTGGGGAGACACTCCACCTGGCCTTTTATTTCTTTAAACAATGGTTTCAAAGACAAAATACAGCTTTTCATAATTGCTAATCATGACATATAGGATTAATAGCATAAATTACAACACACAAAATTTGCAAGCACAAGGACCTAAATTTGAACCCCAGAACCCGCATTGAGAAAAGGGGGGGAAAGCAACAGCTGCCAGGATGTAGTCCCAACATCAGAACAGTATAGACAGACAGAGTGACCATCAGGGCTTTCTAGCCAGCCAACATGGCCTAGCTTACTCTGTGAGTTCAAAGTCAGTGAGAAACGCTATCTCAAAATGAAGGTGGACAGCACCTAAGGAACAACACCCAAAGTTATCCTCTGGCTTGCGTGCCTGTGCCCACTCACGCACAAAAACACACGCATGCACGCGTCCTTTAGCCTTTGACAAGCCAGCTGTATGAGCCTACTTTTCCTTTCATACTCTTGGTGACTAAAGTCAAGGCTCCAGACCCCCTTTTCTCTTCATTCCTTGCCGTGATGCTTTATTTGGGAGCTCTAGAGTCACTTAAATATAATGCCATCATCAGATGGAGGAGGAAACAGGTCCAGCCAGATTGAGGATTATGCTCAGACTGCTTAGAGTAAGTGAGCCAGAGTTCAAGGCAAGCCAAGCTGGGCTTCCTAGGTCACATCCTCCTTAACCGTCAGCCTACAGAGGCTATCTGCAATCCTGTGTTTCAAGTTACTGTGGCTTCATTGGTGGCTGAACAGTTCCACAGACATTTGTTCCCTCTGCTTCACAAGGAAACTTCTCTGATGAGGTCTGAGATCTGCTCTAATCCATAAACTTGTTTTTGGTTGGTTTTTGTTTTGTTTTGTTTTTTCTTTAAGACAGGATCTCTGTATCCTAGGCTAGCCTCAGATTCACTGTAGCCAAGGATGACATTGAGCACCTACCTGATCCTTCTGCCTCCACCTCCCAAGTGCTTGGATGGTAGATACATGCTATCACACCCAATTAACCACGTTGGGTTTTTTGGTTTTTTGGTTTTTTTTTTTTTCGAGACAGGGTTTCTCTGTGTAGCTTTGCGCCTTTCCTGGTTCTCGCTCTATAGACCAGGCTGGCCTCAAACTCACAGAGATCCACCTGGCTCTGCCTCCCAAGTGCTGGGAATAAAGGCATGCACCACCGCCGCCGCCACCACCACCCAGCTCCACATTATTTTTTTTAAGAGGGTTATTCATAATTTATTAGTCCATTTTTCTCCATTTCTCCCAGCATCCTTAGCAGCTATTCTGTGCCTTTTATTCATGCTACTCTAAGTCTTTGCTGGTTTGAACATAGAATCTTCAGTGACCTCTGTTAGCTCTTATGTTCCTGCCAGTTTCTTTGATGGGCTCCAACATTGGCATCTGGTCTTTGTCATTGTCTCCTCTGAATTGCCCACAGCTGAACTAAGTGCAGCTCAGAGCTGTCAAAACAGACCTGAGGTTGCGTGGCTATCCAAGACTGCCTGGTTCGTGGACCCACGTGGAAAGGACACATGCATGCAAGAATAACTGTCATTGACTGGTGTGTTAGCATACTGAACATTAGAAGAATTGTGTGTTCGGCCTGCTGGTGCATCCACCTATAACTGGCCATGACTTTTAGATGGGACAGGCTTGAAGGGCAGAGTTTGGTGGGAACTATTGCAGCTACGTGGGAGATACCGTAATTTCATGACCTTTTGGAATTCTTGGGAAAGGTTCAAAAGTAGACATTAAATGGTTGAAGGAAATCCATAAAGACACCAGGGCAGACAAAAGAAAGGTCTTGCAAAATGCGTGAGTGTTCATTTCCTAGACTGGAGACAAAGGTTCATACTCTGACATGCACCCAAGAAGGAAACCAACCAATATGGTTTTTATTTTTTAAAGCAAGCTTCCTATCTCCCTCGAGAGATGCAGAAACTATTACATGGCGATTTCACACTTTTATTTCAGAAAACTCAAGTTTCTCTTGTGTGTGCATTCTAGTTGTATTTTTCTGTTAGAAGAAATTGTCACAATCCACCTCTTGGTATCTTGATTTCTTTTGGCTCCTCGAGCATGGGTTCTGATTTAAGTCCATATGGTGTAAATCTGTGGTGCAGAGATGTCCCTGAAGCTCAGTAGTGTCTTGTTTTCCCAGAGCCCTGTGGTCTTCCGTTGACTGGTGCTCTGTGTTCCTAAAGAACAGGCGAATCCAGTGTCTGTGTTTTGAAGTATGGGGGCTAGCTGACCAGATGCTGGGAGTCTGTGCTTTAAAGTCTTCGCCAGTGTGAGACAGCAGCCTTTTCCATGTTCCTGACAGACTGGGAGGTGTTTTTCAAGTTCTCTGCTTCAGAGCTCTCTCTGGAAAGGTTGGTCAGTTGTTCAGCCAACATCCTTGGCCTCTGCAGCTGCTGCCGCTTAGAAGCCTCTAATAGTTTCTGCCACATTTGGACCCTCACAGTCAAAACTTCTAAGCACTGGGAACGGGAAGCTGGAGATGGTGAAGAATGCCAAGAGAGTGGGTATCCAGTCTTCCAGGTAGTGAGTAACTCTAAGGAAGCTGCTGTGTGGCTGGCCTGTGTTTGGACAGTCACAGGGAAGGCTAACCCAGGTGTTCCGTTCTTGCCTTCCTGGGTGACAAGAAGCAGTTGTGAGGTTTGAGTTGATTCTTTTAAAGGCAGTTCTTTCTCCTGACCAGCTGGTGTCCTTAGCGGTGGGAGGGGAAGCAAGTTAATTAATTACCAAGTGTTCTAGCCTATCTAAAGGTGCTGTGTTTGAAGTTCAGTGACTTAGACCAAAAATGCTTTCGACGATTCCATAATCTCCTACATGGCCTTTTAACTCCGAAGAGGAGTCGTGAGTCTGCGAAGCTTGGACTGGTAAATGACATTGAAGGGCTGAGTGCAGCCTGCAGCTGGCACTCGGCCGCTCCCGCTCCTGGGAACAACTCCGGGAATGACCAGCTTCGCTGTTCTTAGCCTCCAAGTTGAAATGGGCTTGACCCATCCCCTCCTCCTGATGGGATTCATTGGTCTAAACTGCTCAGCCCCCGACTCCTCTGTTTAGTTCAGAACTGTGCACGTGACCTGAGCAATGGGACCTAAGCAAACTGCAAAGAAGGGGGTGAGCATGGCCAGGCCCCGACCGCCAGAGGCTAACGTAGATTACTGTAGGTGACTGCTGTGAGGAGAGCTGGTCTGGCTGATGACTGGGAGGAAGCCAGTCGGATCTGTGTTCAGCCGTGCCGTCTGTCCCTGTGAATTGTTCAGTAACAGTTGCCAAAATACTGCTTTCTCTTTTGCCCACAACTCTGCCCAATTTAATAACCAGAAAATGAAATGTAGTAAATGATAGCCACTGGATTAAAGAGTCTGCTGAATAAAATAGAAGAGCCTCAATATGCTGTAAACCAGGCTGGCCTTGAACTCACAGAGATCCACCTGCCTCTGCCTCCCAAGTGCTAGGATTAAAGACGTGCGCCGCTGCCACCACCACCCTCGGGAGAATCATTCTTTACAGATGCATTAACTGGACTTAGTGGGTTATCAAAGGGGAGGGGGGCGTGAAAATGGAAGAACTGGTTTAGGACTAGTCCACACCAGAGTGAGATGGACTGTTACACTTTAACTACCTCGTCCCATTGGGCTTGATGCTGTGAGGATGTAGGCCTTGGAACCCCCAGAGCCCTTGTGATACTACAGAGAACTGAGGTGCATTTTGCTTTCAGTCTTGCCATTCTGGACTGTTTCCTTCATTTCTAGCAACAGCAGTGGGGTTTCCTGAGTAAGACAGAGGTGTGAGGAGACTCAGTCAAGCGACTTCTTACAGAGGGCTCGTCATCTTTCCAACACCCCTCCGAGATAATGATTTAAACTGCAGATGACGACCCTTAGAATGGAAAGGATTGTAGAGACCAGCTACTCCCATGAGATCAATGCCTTCCCGTGTGCCTCAGGGTGACAAGGTGATTTTTAGGTGCTTCATGAACATTTTTTATTTTAATAAAGATAATCATCATGATTCCCAGAAAAATAGGACTTTCTGCATCAAATTTGTAATTTTATGGACTTTGTTGTGATGCTTGTATTGGAGCACAAATTAAAGGTTAGGAAAACAAACATTTGCTTTTTTAAGGGATTACCCAGTTGCCAGATGAAGAGTGAGCGATATTACACATGAGATCTTCGAGCTGGAAGGGGCCCTGGAGATCATGCGCTCATCTCCCGTGCCCATACATCTTCAACATCAGAGTTCTCCCAATGCACTCCTCAGAGGGGTCAGCTGCCTTCTGCTTGACCATGTCCAAGGGTGGTGTGCTCACCACCACTTGAGGAACACATCCTGTGTGACAATTCTAGTAGTGAGAAAAGCCTCCCTTGCCAAGCCGGAATTAACACACACACACACACACACACACACACACACACACACACACCCCGCCTTGTAACTTTCCATTTAGTTCTGCTTCTGCCCCCGATGCCACCTTCTGTGTTCCAAGGCAGTGATGACTCTGCAACTCCCAACACACCCCTCATGTCATCATAGCTGGGAGCTTTTGATCAACATTTTCTCATCTTCTTCCGATTTAATACTCAGTTGTCTGTACACCTGCTTTGTGTCTAAAATAACACTTGATATACTTGTAGTATTGAATAAACCAGAGCTATTCCAGCTCTTGTCCTGGACCTTACGTTTCTGTGAAGGCAGCCGGTTGAACACGGAGTGACAGCATCAATCATGTTACCTTTCAACCCCGCCCCAGGTTCCCTGTGCCAGGGTTAGGGATCAAACCGTCTCTTGTGGGCTAGGCAAACACCCTGCCATGGACTCGCATCCCTCAGCCTGCCTGCATTTTGTCTGTTGTCCACGTACCGTTTATGCCATAGTCAAGTGACTGAGTGACTGAATTCTTTCCGTTTATAAGTCCTAATTTATCCATCTTGATTCGATGGCCAATTCATTGAACCCCGAATGGTTGACTTCGAGAGTGTCCCTAGAAACTTAATAAAAATAAGATACATACACATGTAGTGAGCAAAGGAAATTCAGTCCTGGAACCTAGTATGTATCCAAGAGATTGACGTAGACTGAAAGTATAAAGAATTCAACACAAGACAATGAGAGATTAGGAGTTAGGGTATGAAGGGGCTGGAGCGATAGCTCAGTGGTTAAGAGCACTGGCTGCTCTTCCAGAGGTCCTAATTCCCAGCAACCACATGGTGGCTCATAACCATCTCTAGTGGGATCTGATGCCCTCATCTGGCATAAAGTTGTACATGCAGATAGAGCACTCATATACATAAATAAATAAATAAATCCAGAATACATTGACCTAACCTTGTCCAGCCCACCCTCCTGGTGGTGAGTCCACAGAATGCATGCCTGTTAAATCTCTAACTCTGCATGAAATTCCTAGCACCCTCCACTGCTGCAAAGGTCAGCTGTCTTTGGCTCTATACTAGTTAACAAAACGGATCTAAAGAGGACTGAGTTCAATTCTTAGCATTGTAATCCCTGGGTGATGCCCTCTCAAAAGCTTCCGAAAGCCTCCACCCACTGTCGAATAATACAGTTCTAATCTCATGATGTCATGTAATAAATCACTTGGCACATCAACACTTAATATACCGTGAGTGATAATGTGGTTCCAGTCTACTGATACACAAAGTAATTATAAAAACTGAAGATGAGCCGGGCAGTGGTGGTGCACGCCTTTAGTCCCAGCACTTGGGAGACAGAGGCAGGTGGATCTCTGTGAGTTCCAGGACATCCAGGGCTGTTACATAGAGAAACCATGTCTTGGGGAGGGGGGGCACTGAAGATGAAATTAGCCCACATGGGGAGATTACATCTGTCCATTAAGGCTTTGTATATTTGGGTTTGGACAGTTTCTACCCTGAAACCCTTGAATGAGGTTGCTCTCAATTTGATGAAGTCCCACAATCCTCAGGCTTCTCCGGTTAAAGGGAGCAGGGCTGTATGAAGTAACGAAGGAGGGATGAAACCATCGGCAGATGTCTCCTTTATCACTATTAGCTAAACAGTGATCTGGAAGGCATGCAGAGGCCTTCCACCCAGGCAGGAGCCATTCCACTAGCCTGCCTGTGCAGCTCTGTGGACCTGCAGGACAGGAAGGGACAGATGGCTCAGACGTGAGTGGGAAGGGAACTGTGTTTTTCCCAGTGTACTTTTTTCCGACCACTGGCTTGCCATCCCAACAGGATGCATTTTTAACATGAAGAAGCTGCTGGGTGCATGCGCCCGGGCAAGCACAAGTCTCCCAGCATTGTGCTCCGAACGCTGACTGGGCTTGCCAGTCTTGGGTAAGGCCCCCCTGATCCGAGGATTACTGTTAGGCAAGAGGGCTTTAAAAGTTAAATCCAATTAAAGGCAGGAAACATCAGGCTTCCTACCCCGTGAAACAGCTTCGGTTAACATCCCCATATTTGCTTTGTTCTGAAGAATTTCGAGGTGTAGCACTTCTTTCCCCCATCAATGGAAGAACAGTCAACACCTAGATGTTTATCCGTGGCCCAGACCATAAAGATGACTACCAGAAGCTCTGGGATTAATACTCCTGGTGACCCCAAGATTGCCCCGCCCTCCCCCCCAATGGCCCTTCCTTTGGTTCTGCCGTATTGAGACAGGGGCTCTGACGGTCAATTCACTTAGGGGATTTTTGACTAATTAGTCATTCATCGCTAGATGTTCAGAGGATTGTATGTCTGTCTGTCCGTCCCGTTTGTCATTTCATCCCCCGCCCACATCCTCGGTCAGATCACAGAGCTCCGAAGTATTACTAGTTTTCCATTTCTCCTCTGCTCCCTCCTTTCTTTTAATAACTCTGGGAGACAGGGAGGCACCTTGTAAAGTTAATTTCCTCCAAAGCTTTCAAAGCAAAGGCATAGCTCAGGCCAGACACCACCACCCCTCTCCACCCCTCAGCAAGGTCGCACACCCCTCCTCGAAGCCTTAGTCACCGGGCTGTGCCCGCCACCTAGGATTTGCCAGGCCCGGGCTCTGTCTCAGGGGCACGGTGAGTTGCCCTGTGGGTGGGGTCCCTAGATGGGAAGAATTTCATTTATCCGCCTGGTCCCTTCAACATTTCCCTTCCTAACGATGCCCCCCTTCCCCTTCACAGCCCTGTTACTTTCAGGACTCGGGGCTGGCTGGCTGCCTGTACCATGGATGGCATTTCCTCTTCAAAGGCCCGTGGCCTCAGCCACCCAGCTCCACTGAGCACACAAACCAATGGAATTGCTGTGGCTTCTCTGCCTGCCTCCTTGGAAAGCAAGGGTAGTTTTTTAAACACCCCTTGGGTTTCTTGGGGCAAAGCTTTTCTCTGTTGCATTTTATTTACGCGAACATGACCTGTGGCTTTGGAGTGTTTGCTTTTGAATGTTTGTGTTAATGGACTAAGCTGAAAGCATTTCCTCTTACCGGAGAGAGCCGGCGCAGCTGGGGGCCAGGCTGCTCTGCTCTGGCAAAAGCTGTCCCAGGAGGGAGTCGCCAGCCAAGGAAGTCTAGAGGCTCAGAGAGGAATTCATTGAGGCTCCGTGAGAAGAGCTAGGCTCATAGACTGAGCCGAGAACCTCAGCAACTCCTTTGATTAATAGGAAGGGCTGGACCAGAGACACCCAAAATTTTGCAAATATGCTTTTTAAATTGTGCATATATTTACCAAAACTGTGTGGTTTTTAACAGCTATGGTGTCTGATCTTTTCCTCCTGCCCCAGTCTTTTAAAGCATTCCTGCAGTGTTAACTCCTCCTGAACAGGGTCCATCCTTAAGTCGTGTGCCTGTCAGTAATGTAGATTGTGGAGGACCCAAATTGCTCAGGGTCCAGAGGCTGAGCTTGCTTTACCCAGCCGAGCTGCATAAGGGGATGATTTGACCATGGCATGGTTACCAGGTGTTTGGAAGGGTCTGCACTTGGCTGTATCTAGCAAGAGGGGGGTCTTTTGCCCCACCCCTTGGCGTTGTTATAAAAAGCCCTTTTGAATAAACTTCTGGGCCGTAGGCTATTGACCCAGGTCCTCCCGAATCTCTCCTGTGTTTCTGTCTCCTCTCTGCTGTCTTTCTATCTAGTATTTTCTTATTCCTCTCTCCTCATAGGAACACTGGAAAAGGTGGGAGCTGGCCTCCCACAGTAGATTAGCCTATGAATGTTTATTTCCTCTCTTGTCTTCTCCCTCCCCTGTACCTAAGGATGAAAAATTCAAAAGGACAAAAATTCAGAAGTCACAGTGTTGGGCAAGGCACTGTAATTCATGGTGGAGTGTTTCCTAGCATGTGCAAGGCCCTGGGTTCAATTCCCAGTACAGGGGAAAATTAAGTCTCAGTAACTGGATAACCTAACCCTGAGGTAAGGAAAGGAGGCAGAAGGCAGTGAAGGGGACCAGGCAGAACTGTGTAATGAAAGCATTAGGGTCCAGAACAGAATTGAAGGGACACTGTGATAGGAATTCCAACCACGCCCTCATGGTCGTGCATGCCCAGTGGGACACTTAGTCATTTCCGGGTCATACGTCCTAGTAACCCTTGCCCCGTGGCTGTGTGGTCACGTAATCGCGCAGATGTGACCACGTGATCTATGCACATGGATGGAATAGTCACGTGGGCCTGTGTGCTCAGGTGCGACCTGGCCTTTAAAAGACAGGCCCCATGTTCCCCTGCCCTCTTTCTCACATGTGTCCTTTCAGCAGGCCTGATCACATCTATCCCTTTCTCCATGTCTTGATAAAACTCTAGTTAGTGGATTCTGTCGTGTTTCGTGACTTTTCCTTAGGGGTAAGAGCGCCGCTAAAAAACCATCACACTGAGCTTGGCAGTTTTTAAGAGTAAATGCTATCCCACTTTTTCTACCCTATGTCCTGTGTGGCCCTGGGGCTAACAGCCCTGGAAGCCTGGAAGGAAGCCTTGAGCCAGTGGTGCAGACTGACCTGGACAACTTGAGGGTGTGAGCATATTGGGAACATTCCTCCCAACAGACAAGGTAAGACTATCCGGGGCTAACTAGTTGGGAGGCTTTGTGAGTTGACCTAGATGATGGACCTACTGGGAACAGGGCCTCTGTTATCAACCTGAACTGACAAATTAGTTGTTGCTGAAAACTGTAGTGAACACTGAGGAGAAGAGTTGATGTCAGACTCCAGGCCATAGAGAAGCTACTGGGAGGGGGGCGGGGTGTTTGTTGTTTTTTCAAGACAGGGTTTCTGTGTAGCCCTGGCTGTCCTGGAACTCACTCTATAGCCCAGGCTGGCCTCAAATTTAGAGATTCACCTGTCTCTGCCTCCAGAGTGCTGGGATTAAAGGTGTGCCCCCCACCACCACCACCACTGGGCGCTACAGGAATTTTGATTTGGGGTTTTGGGTGGTGATCAAATCTGGGGCCTATTAGATGCTGAGCATGCACTGTATCCCTGAGTGCTACAGCCCAGCCCAAAAGTTAGAGCTTGGGGCAAAACTATTCCATGACCCTTCAACTGTGAGTTCAATGTTATTGACTCTGTTCATTCTCTATGCTTTCCTTGAGCAGGGTCTGCCCACCCTTGACAACTGTAGGTTCACATTCGTGGTATCTCTCCTCAGCTTCAGAGTAAGACTTCTTGAAACACACGTATCAGTTTGAATAAAGAATATAAAATATAATCTGATAATGCTTCTTGTCTGCCCAAGACCTTTGAATAGCTTTCTGTTGCTTTTCAGATACTATCTAAAATCCAGGCTACCCCCCTGCTTACCGCTCCCATCCTCATCTTTACCAGGTGGAGACACTGTCTGCCTACTCCACTGTTTCCCACTCTGCCCCCAGACCAGTGTCAAGCACAGGGTTTCTCTATAGTGGTTTCATGGATGGATGGATGGATGGATGGATGGATAAATGAATAGGAATTCTATGAATTTGGGGATAATTGGAGAGGGGTGAATGGGTGTAACTTCTGAGGGTAGTTGTTCTTATCCTAGGGCAGATATTCATCTCAGGGTGGCTATAAAGTAGGTGAAGAGTTGTAAGCACTACACAAACCAAATGGAGTGGGTGGTATGCACGTCCTGCCTCAACGGTTCCATTCTGGGTGTGAGAGCACGAAGCCTGTCCAGTTGTCTGTCGTGACTGGAAGCTGGCAGGACCAGACAAATCTGGATAACTGTTTGCTTTTGCTGTTATTTTGGTTAGGTCTTCTGATGTTTGACCGACCAACAGCCAGTCAGCTTCCCAAGAATCCTCCAGTCTCTGTTCGAAGGAGACGCTCCTTCCTGTTGGACTCAGTTTGTGGAGACTGCAATGAAGAGCCTCACTTTCACCAGGCGATGGTGGCACACGCCTTTAATCCCAGCACTCAGGAGGCAGAGGCAGGTGGATCTATGTGAGTTGGAGTGCAGCCTGGTCTACAGATCAAAATCCAGGACAGCCAGAGCTACACAGAGAAGCCCTGTCTCAAAAACAAACGAAAGAGTGTGGTGGTATTGTGTTTCCCAAAATATTGTGCACTCTAATAAATTTATCTGGGGTCAGAGAACAGAACAGCCACAATATTAAACATAGAGGTTAGGCAGTGGTAGCACATGCCTTTAATCCTAGCATTCCAAAAGCAGAGAGAGATCCTCTGGATCTCTGTGAGTTCAAGGTCACACTGGAAAACAGTCAGGCATGGTGACTCACACCTTTAATCCCAGGAAGGATGGCTGGAAGCAGAAAGGTATATAAGGCGTGAGGACCAGGAACTAGGCTGGTTAAGCTTTTAGGCTTTGAGCACCACAGTTCAGCTGAGAGGCATCCAGTCTGAGGAAACAGGATCACCTGAGGAATTGGCAAGGTGAGGAAGCTGTGGCTTGTTCTGTTTCTCTGATCTTCCAGCATTCACCCCAATACCTGGCTCCAGGTTTGTTTTATTAATAAGACCTTCTAAGATTCCTGCTACAAAAGAGCCTCACTTACACGGAGGCTCATTTTAAACCAAGGAGGTGATTTCTTCCCCAAACTAGACCTTGGAGCACAAGGAACAAGAAACGTAAAAATATACTGTGTGGCGGTGACCTGTCAGCTACACTGTACCTTCTGTGAACCCGCTAGAGTTTTTCATGGTGCCACATCATCCACTAATTAATCAAGAGTGGCTCCTAGTAGTCTTCTAACTTCCTCTTTCCATAATTCAGTCAAAGCTGTTCCCACTACTTGTAATTTTTAGCATGATAAAGTTGGTAAAAGGAATATATCTGAATATTCTACATTTCTAATGTTCTAATATATTTCAGAGCTCTGGGTCAAATCTATGATAGGAACCCCCAGAATAAATGTCACTTACAGTGTGGCTTTGGGAGTCTAACAAGAAAATGTATACATTCAAGCATCGAGCTTCTTAGGAATTAGTACTCAAAATATCACTGTGTGGCTTGGTTATCTAACTATGTACAGAATAAACCAAAGCTACATTTTTTTATTCTGAATTCACTCGTAGCCATGGTGTAAAGAAACTGAAAACAAGGATCAGCCTCACTACCAATCATGGAAATTCCTTAACCCACACACTTGCCAATCAGTTCTGCTGAAGTTAAAAAGATTGCCATTGGGCTGGAGAGATGGCTCAGAGGTTAAGAGCGCTGACTGCCCTTCCAAAGGTCCTGAGTTCAATTCCCAGCAACCACATGGTGGCTCACAACCATCTGTAATGAGAGCTGGTGCCCTCTTCTGGCCTGCAGGGATACGTGCAGACAGAACACTGTATACATAATAAATAAATCTTTAAAAAAAAAAAGATTGCCAATATTTATCATGACCTGTTTCATAGTAGATATTCAGAACTTGATCAATTTAGGAAGGCTTATCAAAATTCAACATCTGTATACCCATTGACCCTGCAGTTTTGAGGGGAGGTTTGGTTTGTTCTCTGCAGTCCTAAGGATTGAACCCATGGCATTGTACATCATGGACAAGAACTCTACCACATGAGCTAATAGATCCCCAGCCCAGCCTAGAAGTTCTGTTCTTCAAGTAAATAAGAGAAAAAAGGGACTCTGGTACACCGGTATTAGAATGTCCAGAACAGTCTTAATATATATGATCAAAATTTATAAACAGTATAAAATAGTGATCCTGGGTAGGCTTAGTATATTTAGTGTGTATTTACTATAATTTCATGATGTGCTCTGGAGCCATGACAGTGTGTGGTGGTTATTATATGGTAGCTAGAATAGGAGTAGAGTCAATGACATGTTAATCATATTAGTGGCAAAAAACAAATTAAGCAGAAAAGGTCTTTTTTTAGTTAAAAAAAAAAAAGTGTACTCCCAAACATGTATGTAGTATGTAAATATGTCTACACATGCATAGAAGATATGGAAGGATTCACACTGCCTGATTATCAGATTATCACCACCTTGAAGAACAGAGAGACACAATGGAGTCTGGGGAAAGGAAGAAACAGAGTGTTTCCGTCTGTATTCTGTGTTCTTTGGTGCCCTTTAGATTTTTATTGCCTTTATTGATTTTGTACAGTAGATTTTTGAAATTATAAAGGTGATAAAAACTGCTGTTTTTTCCTTTGAGGCAGAGTCCCCCTATGTAGCCCAGATGTGTTTCAAATTCATGATCCTCCTGCCTCAGCCTGCCTGTACCACCACTCCCGGCTCACTCACAACTGCTGATCCAGAAAGCAGAGGTGGGTTCTAACCCACTCACCCAAAAAGAGCAGCCATGCCCAGGACATATCCCCCAACCCCAGCAAGCCGGAGGAGCTGTCCTGGACCCTTCTCTGGCTGCTGTGGCATCCAGCCCCACTGCAGGGGAATTGCATTTTTGATCTCTCTCGTTGGCTCTGCCTCCCTTAGTCTGTGAACACTTCATTTGCTCTCCTGTCGAGGCTAACGCCAGATTCCACTGTGTCTGATGAACGTAATGACTCTGACGTGGGTGTCTACAGACAGTAATTAGAACCTCTTCGGTTCACTGAAATGCCACAACGCCCATCAGGTGCCTGCTTTTCACATTGCCTTGTTTGGGCAGAATTCAGATTTGTGTTTGACTTCATTCCAAAGCATAGTGCATCAAATATACTTTTCAAATGAGAAAATGGAGATGAAAAAAAATAAGGGAATGAAAAAATAAAACTAAAGCTGGGTGTGGAGGCTTGCAACTGTAATCCTGATATTGGAGAGACTAAAGAAGGAGGATTGCTGTGAGTTCAAGGCCAGTCTGGGCTACATAGTATATTGCAGGCCAGCCTGGGCTACAACGTGAGGCTCTGTTCCCAAAACACCAGAAATGTTTCAAAAATTAACATTAAAATTACAACGAGATTAACATGGTATCTAAAGTTTTATATATTTAGTAAATTAAGGATGGCCACAAATTTGGCTCCGAGTTTCCTTGAAGTCAGGGCAGAGTGGACATGACCAGAGACAGACTTGAAGGCTAGTGTTGTTTTCAGAGACAGAATCTCATGTAGCCCAGATTGGTTTCAAATTCTTACATAGCCAAGGATGACATTGAACTCTTGCTCCTCCTGCCTCTGCCTTTCAAATACTGAGACTATAGGCATCTTCTGCCCCACCTAACTTAGCCTTGGATGTTTAACAGTGAGAGGGGTGCAGTTCCACAGTGGACATGAATATATATCTCTGTGTGTGTATGAATATATACAACATATGATTATACATATATACACACACATATATAATCATATGTGGTACCATATGTTATGAGAAAACCCTCCTAGTATATAGTCTAACAGACTTGGGTGTGCTGTAAGGCACTGGTTTCCCTGTCCTTTCCTAAGGAATACCCTGTCTTCAGTTCTCTGTGAATCATGGTCCCTTCACCCCGGAAGAAGGCTCCTCCTCTCTCAAAAGGGAAAGCCTGGCGAAGACTGTCAAGCTGTTCTTTCTGTTGTTTTGTTTGATTGTAGCGCTGGGGGTGGAACCGGGGCCTTGCGCGTGCTAGGCAAGTGCTGGACCACTGAGCTGTACCCCAGCGCTCATCAAGTTTTTCTGGAATCTTGTGAGAGGTCCTACAGCCACTGTCATGTGATCCCAGGTCGCACCATGGTCATTTTGGACACGGTTGTGTTTCCACAGTGATGTCTGTCAGCAACCACAAAGTAAGCTTCTAGTGACCTCATGTCAATCTGAGCCCTGGGTTTGTTTGCTCCTCGGGTTTCACTTTCGCTTATGTAATGGGCTATGACATTTTTCAGTCATTACCTCACGCTGGGACCTCCTTTTCCTTTGTCTCTCCCGATGTGTCATGGTCTTGCCTCTGCCCCCTTGGACCTCTTGGCTACAGTGTTCTCAGCTGGTAGGCGGGAGTGGGTGGGAGCCAGATTGTATGACCACTTCTCCACCCTTCCCAAGACAAGAGCCTGGGTTTGTCATGCTGCAATCTCTTGACATCCCTCAGAAAACACAATGCTAACAAGTATACCAGCAACCGAAAGTATCCATTTAAACAGGCTGGAGGAGCCCCAGCCGCACTGCTGGGCTAGGTGGGAAGTCAGGCAGCCTTCTGAACTCATAACTAAACTGACTCTTTCCCCACAGAGTCTGTAGCTGGCTGTTGTACACCTGACCACATCTACTCTTAAAGGAAATGCAAGCCTCAAAGTGTGAGCAGTCTTTGACTTGAGGACCCTCTGCCTGGGGTCATCCATTCTTCTATGTTGCTGTCTACTTGAAATCAGAAGGCCTCTGAGCTTGAACGAAACAGAACACTTGCTTCATGATCCCACACCACTTCCAGCCGCGTGTGACTCTTCTGGGAGTTCCGTGTTGGAAAATGGCTGATCTTCACCGATTTGCTCAGTCAGAAAGGAGGAAGAAGAAGGTGATTCATTGGTCTCTCTTCCCCTTTCTTTCACCTTTCATATCTACTTCAAATATGTTCTCTTCTCCCAGGCATCCGATTGTTTCCACATATCTGGTTTTCACCATGTGGTCCACGCTGCTGCTAGCTCTTCACAACTGATATCACCAACCAGCCTCCCTACTTCCGTTCTTGCCCCGGCCCCAGTCCGTTACCACCAAGCAGCCAGGGTGACCAGTCGCCCCACTCGCGAGCCTAAAACCCCACAGCCACTTCCCCCTGCTCCTAGAAAAGAACAAAATGCATGAGGCTGCTCCTCATGCCCACCTGGTAAACCACTTCCACTGAGTTGCAGACTCTCTGACCTCGTATCTCTTCCTCACAGTGCAAGTGAGCTTGTACTCAGGCCTGTACACTTGGTTGTCTTTCCCAGGGAAGCCTGCGCTTGAATTCTTACCATGGAGGCCCACTTCTTAGTGAAATTCCATTGCCATTGTCTCTGCAGCCCCTTTCTTCCCATCAAGCACTCTATATGACGGTAAAGTGTCTCCAGTGTCGATATGCTCACTTTAAAAAGATTTGTTTTACGTGTATGCATGTGTGAATGCACACCACCTGTGTGCAATGCCTGCAGGGGCCGTAAGATGGTGCTAGAGCCCCAGAAACTGGAGTTGAAGACAGTTGTGATCCACCACACAGGTTCTGGGAACTGAACCACATTCCTCTCCAAGAGCAGCAAGTGCCCTTAACTGCAGAGTCCGCATCATGTTCTCTCTCTCTCTCTCTCTCTCTCTCTCTCTCTCTCTCTCTCTCTCTCATCTTCATCCAGCACACGTATGTTGTTCATTGATGGATCTCTGATGAATGTTTCAAAAAATGAGTACCACATGAAGTTACAGGCCTCCTAAGTCTGGAGCGTGTGGTCAGCCCGATGGAGTCAATTACTCACTAGCCACCTCCTGGGCACAAGTGTGCACAGGTGCTTTGCTCAAGTGTTACACAAGCCCTACTTCCTGCCCTTATTCCTCTTAACCATCCTATAAATAACTGCCTCTCTCTCGTGTTTCAGGTCATCCTCTTCCTGACCCTGTACTATCAAATTTCTCATTTTTGACCCTTTCTTCCCCCGACTTTTGTTTATAACCTAAGCAATTTCTTCAGATGAGTCTTGATTCCCTGGTTTTCACTTCACTATCTCTACTTGTACTCAACCACTGCTTTGAATTTTAGTATTTATGTTATTTTATATACTCTAATATACAATTACATTTTACAATATAGTGTTTTTATGTAATTGCTATTTTTCTTTTTCTCCGTTCTTCCTAATAGTCTTACCATTTTTAGGTTTTAAACTTTTATATTTCTTTGAACACTTTCTTATTAATGACCTTTTGTTGTGGTTTCTGTTCACTGTCGCACGCAATGTCCCATTCCTGGTGTAGTTACAAGCTGCATCCTCAGTGATGCTGTACTTGTTAGGTTTCTATAAAGCCTGTGTGAACATCCCTCTGGGAAAGATCTGCTTCTGCCTGCATCCTGGGATGCTACCAACCTGGTACTAGTTAAGTTAGCTTTCTGATTAATGTTTCTCAGCTCATACAGGGAGTATAATTTCAAACCCTAAACCTATGTGAAGGGGAGTCTGTGATTTTAACACCTTGAGTCTAGGCCTAGACACACAAACTTATTTGCCTCCAAGGACAAGAGGGTAGGTTTTGGTTTGTGTCCATTTTATTTTTGCTATAGTCTACCCTTTCACTGGGTTTATAGTCCTTTGTGGCCTCACTTTTATGCAGAAGTATCAGTTCTAACTCTCCGTCTTTTGAAGGTGTTAAACCTTGGTCCTGCCCTCCACAAGGTCCTCAAAACCACACTTCCGTATAAACATGATAGACGGACGTTCTTAAGAAGCATGTGCTTCATCTCTGGTTTCCAGATGCCAGGGTGTGTGTGTGTGTGTGTGTGTGTGTGTGTGTGTGTGTGAACAATTTCTCTGTAAGGGTTTGCAATGCATTTGAAAATGCATTGTTAAATTTTAGTATTAATTAATGATCAATCTCTCGAGTGACTCATCAGTTGAAGCGATATGTTACTGACACCATGGCTTTGGCACTTAGGGTTGTATTTCTGTATGGCTCTCAAACACTTTCATGGCTATAGATTCACCTTATCAGCACATCCACCTCCAGAAGGAGACAGGGCAGGTGTCTGGCCTTCGTGATAAATGTGACCCTCACCATGGTGTTTGTTCCTGACTGATCTCTTCAGTTCCAGACACATCATCTGTCATCTGAGAATCAGGGTGAGGCGTCCACGTCTCTGTGTTCATTGTCTCACATTCAGCTGCACTCAGCACTCACTCAGACCGGGGTCCCTGTCCTGTCCTGTGATGCCATCAGCACTCAGACCGGGGTCCCTGTCCTGTCCTGTGATGTCATCAGCCCTCAGACCGGGGTCCCTGTCCTGTCCTGTGATGTCATCAGCCCTCAGACCGGGGTCCCTGTCCTGTGACGCCATCACACTTTGTCAGTCTTCCTCGTTGGACTGTGGGCTCCCCAAGAGCAGTTCTCCTTTTTTCACCTGCTGAATTTCTCTAGCATATCCCATACGCTCCACACATGGAAAACGCTCGACATTCATCTAATCGATGATAAATGGATGACTTGGGCTAAAAGCAATAGTGAGCTCAAGAAGCAAGGGTGGTGTTAGAGACTCAGCTGTGAAGACCCAAGAGCAGGAGCAGGAGGAAGCAGCAGCAGTGGCCAGGGAGGTGATTCAGCCTGCAAAGGGGAGGACACGTGTGATCGCGAAGGATTTTATGAATCAAAGAGGGGGCAGCAGGATGGCTCGGTGGGTAAAGGCACTTGTCAACAAGCTGGTGACCGGGGTTTGATCCCTGAAACTCACACACTAGAGAGAACTGACCCCACAGGTGTCCTCTGACCTCCACGTGTGTACTTCGGCGTGTGCCCCGACTCCATCAATAAGTAAGCGTGTAATAAAATGTTTAAAGGAACCAGAGAGCTTCCCCAGTGACTCTAACTGCTATGACTTTCCATTTATTTAGTCCAATTTTATTTTCAGAGTTAACACAGAATGAACTTCAGCCTTGGTTTTGCCAAAAGTCTACAAGCCTCTGAGAGCTGAGGTAGCTGGTATTTTACTGGTAAGGTCCACACCAGTGAAGGTGGCTGGGCCTTCTGCAGTGGTAGCTCCGAGCAGCTATGTCCATTTCTGAATTGGCCCTGCCCCTGGGACAAGCTTGTCTTCCCCTCTCTCCACAGCTTCTTTTTCTTTTTTCCCCTTGCTCAGGCTCTACTTCAGCACATCCACCATGGACCACAAGCCTCAGGCCAGTGCGGTGCGGTCCTCTCCTTTGTCCAGAACCTGACAGTATGGGGTTATATTGGCCCTAAGAACCATGTGACTAGATGGGCAACCCAAAGTGTGCAAAAGCAAGCTGTGCCTACCCTGCCTTTAAAGAGATCCTGTAGTTCTAAAATTAACACTTGGATCCTCAGCTGGGGATCTAGCTCAGTGGGAGAACTCTTGGCCTGGGTGCACAAGATATTGGATTCATTTCCTAGTGCTGCAAACTAGATTTCACACGCAGACACTTTGATTTTTGGTGCAGGTAGTCGCTTTGAGGCCAACAGGAAGGAGTGCCAAGTGCGCATCCCAGAGGGGGCAGCCGGCAGCTGTAGCTCATCTCAGTTCTGAAGTGCTCCTCGCCCAGCTATGAAAATGACCTAATCATGTACAGCAACAGCACGTGTACAGGGAAATAATACAGTAATACAAATATTCAAACCCAATTGGAAAAGCAAAGAAGGAAGGAGCCAGAAGACATTAGATCATTGCCACTGCAACCTGGCCAAGCCAGCATCTGGGCGCACATCCTCTGTCCAGCCTTTGTTCACACACCATCCCTCATGCCTCATTGCGTGTCTAGAACAATAGCTCATCTACACACAACCCTTTGTGTGGCTGCGCTTTGAGGAACAAGGTCTCTCACAGTGTCCCTTGAGAAGAAGCGGGGACTTCCCTCCTAGGAATGCTTTACTAGGCTTCCGGGTCAGAAAGGGGCCTTCTCCCTCTGAAGGGGTGGGTGGAGGAGTGGAGTACCTTTGGCCAGCGTGGGTCTTTTCATCGTGTGCCCAGGGCAAGCTGTGCTCCTGTTCCTTCCTCACTGGGTCATTCCCACTTGAGCTCTGAAAACAAGAACAATTGAGTAAACAAAGACCCTTCCTGACTGAACTTTGGATCCCGCTTTGGGTTTGGACCAGGAAGTGGGGGAGGTTTCCATTCCTCCCACTCTGTGGCCTTCAGTAAAGTCTGCCTGAGTCTGCAGGATCCCTCCTGGCTCATTCTTAGCAGTGTTTCCCCACTGGGCAAGCCCAAGCCCAGCCTGAGTGGGACCTCAGTCTGTCACCGCAGACACTTGGACAGGATGGGCGCCCACATAAAGCTTCAGGCGCTGGATCCTGGGTGTGTTAACCACAACACTAACACTGTCTGTCTCCTGGGTATGTGAACAGGCTGTGTTAAAAAGTGTTTCTCCCACACCCAGCACGGGGCCCAGCCCTCCAGAAAGAGGAACTCTCCTTGCTACCGACTGACAGTTGCCCTTCAGCAGTCCACTCTGACCTCCAATGGGATAACTCCGGCCCAAGTTCAGTGAGGAAGTGGCCAAGGACCACGCAGGAGAGCATGCTGTGACTGAGATGGGCAGAATGGCGTTTACTTGGCGAAACTCCTCTCCTTCAGCTAGAGGGCGCTCGACTTTCTGATAACCACTGTGCAGTTCCCAGTGGCTGGAGAATTTCATCATCCATTAGAACATGTGAAACTGTAAATAATAGTACTATTAGAGAAAATATTGATGATGGGTCTGGGGAGATGGCTCACAGTTAAGAACAGTCGCTGCTCTTCCAGGGGACCTGGGTTGGATTCCCAGCACTCACATGGCAGCTCACAACTATCTGTAACTCCAATTCCAGGGGGTCTGATTCCTTCTTCTGGCTTCTGTGGGTATCAGGTATACATGCAGGCAAAATATCCATACACATAAATTAAAAAATAAAAGTAGTAGAAGCAATAATAATAATAATAACGATGATGATGATGATAATATAAAACCTGAGGCTTTGGGAGGGAGTAGGGGGTACCTAATGGAGGACCCAGCCCATCTCTTGCAGCTGCACCCAGGAACTAGCCAAGAAGGAATCATCACACAGGCTCAAGTCAGTGAACCTGTGGACAGATGCATCCTGGGAGTGAGAAGCCATGCTGATCAGAATAAAGCAAAAGCAAGAACAGCCCTGGATTCAAATCTCTCCTCTTGCCTTTCCTAATTTGTTGGTTTGGGCAAGTTGCTAACCTTTCTGAGACTGGAGGTTTTCATTTATGAGGTGTGGCTGATAGTGATGTCACTTTGATAAGGTGACATGGATGAAATACAGTACAAAGGATGCTGTGGTAATGACTTAGATGAGACATCTCTGAGTGGCTTGGCCCCAACAAATCGTGAGCGCATGCACACAGACACACACACAGACACACACACACACACACACAGATGCACGCACGCACGCGCACACACACACGCACACAGACACATGCCACAGAGGACTTGTAGTACCTGGCAGGAGTGTCTGGGACCTGACTGGCTCTAGGGTTCCACAAGGCCAAGGACATGGCCCCAGACTCTGCATGCTGCAAGCACCAGCAGATGACGATTGGCAGGCAGAGCCAGTGCCGGGCATTGGCCATTGTCTCCCTGGAGGTCTAGGCCAATCTGGTGGCTCACTGGGCTCCAAACTGGGGCCCTGCTTAAATGTTGCAGCCAAGTTTCTAATGATCTAAAACTATTGATTTGGGGAGAAGAAAAAAGTGGGGCTGTGTGAGGGGGTACCCAAGCATATGTCTGTCTGCACCGTTGCCATGGGATTCTATTCAGATCTACACAGATGGAGTGTCTTTTTATTTAAAACAAACAACAACAACAAGAAATTCCCACAGGTCTTTGCAATTCTCTACTTGCAAAGATTGCACTGTGTGTGTGTGTGTGTGTGTGTGTGTGTGTGTGTGTGTGTGTGTGT